>MU225848.1:405815-422011 GCA_018584345.1 Thuja plicata
ATTTATCTAATCTACTGCAAGCATGAAAGTATAATCATTCATAACACATAAACACAAAGATTTGGTGACCCAGAAACCTTCCAAATAGAAAGTAAAACTGGGGTGGGGATGGTACCCACAAAAATTTTGTTACTGCAGTATAAAGTTGGCCGGTTAAGGCTTACATTGATCACTTCTGATGATCTGCCCTGTTAGAAGCAATTGGGACTGCTAAGTCCACCTTGTTAGAGGATTTACAAACATACAATGAAGTATCCACTCTGTTAGGAGATTTATGAAAGACTGTTAAGTCTACCCTGTTAAAGGATTTACAAACTGATTCAACTATTAGGGTGAAATAGTAGATCTTGACTTACAACTTTATTGCTGATAAGATCCTTTGAGTACTGATCACCTTCTGTGAAAGATATGGCTATTCTGCTCCTTTACTGACCTTGCAAAAATGCTCTGCTCTGCTGCTGTTTTTGCCTTATTGCAGTCTCTGCTGATTACTCTTCTTTTTTTCACACTTCAGATGATATATTACATTACATATATATACCGTTCCCATAATTACAAATTGCAAGGTTGGCCAAATACAAATTAATAAAATAAACTTATTCCTGAGTCGGCCCTTCATAAGTAAACAAAATATTACTGAGTCGGTAGAAGCTCGGGTTCCTCAAGCTGGCTTGGTGATCTTCTGATACTCGGCATCCACTACAATACTTAGCATCGTCATGCTCTCGATAAGAGTAGAAGCTCGGTCCATACTAGTCCCGAAGTGTAGCTTGGAACTCGGTAGCCGTTGGTGACTCAGTAGATATAGTGTCACTCGGTAACCACTGGTGACTCGGTGGAAACTAACTTCTCGGTTGGCTTCAACTGATGGCTCAGTAGTTATGGTGAAGCTCGGTGACTACCTTCTACTCGGTACATGTTTCTCTTCTCGGTAAACACTACAGAACTGTTCATATGCTCGGTGATCACTGTTCTGCTCGGTTTGAACTGTTTAACCATTGAGCTTTACAAGGTGATTACTGAATGCTCGGTATAAGCTGTGGACTGAGTGATGAGCTCGGTAAGCATTCAGAATCGAATAAGTGTTTTCACTAATGAAAAATATAACATAATTCCAACATTAAGGACGATTCTACCTCTAAGGAGCAAGAATTTAGATTCCAGAGAAGGGATTCATCTACCCATGAAACCCAAATCAACGATGATTTCATGGAAGCAGATAATAATGATGACTTCTTTGAGGGAGACCTTGTTCCTAATGAAGGTATGCTAAACTCACCCCCCACAATAGTAGAACAACATTTATTTGAAGACAATTTTGATGTTGCTATGAGTGGGGATGCACCTCCAATAGCAGAAGGGGAGGATATGTTTGAAGAAAACCCTAGCATTGACATGATGGTCGAACAATTTTCAGATAAAGAGTTGGACAAACTAGTTTCTATAGCTCAGCAATATAGTAATCCAGAAAGGGCCATCATCATTCATTCAAAGTTTTTAGAAAATGCAGCTACAGGAGATGATGGATCAGTAGGAGAAAAACATGATGAAGGTGATCTTCTAGAGGTACCTTGTCTTGTAACTCCATTCTCTACTATTTTTCGGTTAGTTAATCAGTTAATCATGGAAAGAGAACAATGGAAAAGGCATAAGAAAGATTTAAATTAGGTTATTGATCAAACTTTTCAAGAGTTGGTAGAGAAGGAGGAAGAGGTAGAACAACTCCAAGAAAGATTGACTAAGGTAACGTCAATTATCCCTAACCTGATGAGCTGTAGGTCCCCTTCCCTAGTATATGTCATTTTTCTTAAGGAACAATTATTGAATTATCAATTGACCAATATATTCAGGGGCAAGTCTCCTTTGTTAAATGAGCCCATTCAGTTTTTTCAAGCCTTCCATAATTCCCCTGCAGCCATACAAAACTTATTATGTGAAATCTTCCTGCATAATCTAGTTGTACCTAACGATAGGGTTTGGAATCCACTACCCTATGTTGGAGATATCCAGCTTAGGGCACTTATGTCCTGGATGTAGAATGAGATCAGTAGGGAGTCTCAGGCCAAAATTTATAGGGAATTAGAGGATGAAATTCCTCTACACTTATGACCAGAGGCTAAAGATCCCAAAACATGCTATTACCACTGGATGAAGTTAGCACAGTCAGACCCAGCGGAAAAGATCATCAAAGCTCTCAGGGATGCAACCTACAATGAATACACTCATATGGCTGAAATAGAATTAGTTGAGGCCACAAAATCCCTCCAATGGCACTAGATTACTATGACAGCAGATATGAGGAATAAGGAACCCCATTCACCGCTTAATTTTGCAATGGAAAATAAGCGTGCTCCCTGGTAGTCATGTTGGGCAGAGAAAGGAAAAGCTACTAGCTTCCATTAACATTCCAACCACCTCTTCTTCTTTCACCTCTTCTGCCTAATTCAGGAAACTTGGAAAATCATGACATGGCAGTAGAGGTCAAAAGGTGGGAAGCATACAGGGACAAAAAGGGTTTTTACTGGAGTTTTGCTGATGGAGGAGTTGGTCAAAAAATAGTTGTGGATCTCAGAATGCACGCCAGGATAAAGAACTACCTCTTTGCTTGAGGACCAGTAAAGGATTAAGCTGGGGGGAATGATAAGGCCGAGATAGGGCTACATAGTTCTATGTTTTCAAATGTTTTATGACTGCTTTTGAAAGACTTTATATGTTTTCATGATACTTTCCAAGACTGTTTAAATATCTTAGAACTGTTATATCTATGGGTGTATGTACATATATGTGAAATGTTTTTGAAATTTTTTATAATATGCTATCTATGTGTTATATGGATATATGGAATTAAATTTGATACCTTTCTTTCTTACCTTAAGTCGGGTGGGTTTGCTGTAGCCATATGATGAAGAACAAGGTAGTAAATAAACTTGTTATGAATTCTTTGTCTTGGATATGTGCACGTGCTAACCCTTTTGCAGAGGCAATGGATCCATGAATAAGAAAGGAGTCAACATAAGAGGAACATAGTAACACTTTGAAAGGACCAACCATTGTGGAGCTCATAGTGGTTCTACTACCGCGGGTGAGAATGAGTCCTGTTATGGATGAATCACAGCTGAAGCGGTCATGATGGAGTCAATATAGCAGTAGCGTGTTCCTAGATTTCATGAATGTATAAATTTAGTTTGTTCCTTCAGTTTAAGTTGTTGGTCATGTTCTTGATAACTGCCATATCCCTAGTGTTGGGGGAGTCCTAGTAAATAGGAGTTTGTTTCAAGTTGTTGTTAAATAAAGCTGGAAGTTTTATTCCCAGTAGTTAGTCGATAGATAGAGAATTATTATTACAGTACTCTGTTGTAATTCAAAAAGAGATATATAGTCTTATTTTCTATATCTTGTGTAATCCATGTTTTATGAATAAATTATGAGAGCTTCAACTTCTAGTATCTAAAATCTTGTTTATTCACACTTCCATGGGGTCCCACACGGGAGGTGAATCTAATTCGTAGTTATTTCAATAAGTAGGTTGCAATTTATTTGAAGCAAGTAGGACTTTGTTTCTCCTGCAGCCACTAGTAACAGCACCAGTGGTTGTTCCTGCAGCATAGGATTAAACTTACTATTTCAACAAGTCACTTCATCTTTAGATTACACTATTGGCATTTCATTTCCTAGTTTAGTTCCTTTCAAGCATTTTCTATTTACTATAATGATGGCTTTCAGAATAGATTAGAGCATATACTTTGCTATCACCATTTGAATTTTATGCCCCTGGTCAACAATTTAATGAGTTTAATGTATTGTTTCTAGTAGAAAGGATGCATAATCCTTAACTATAAGAGGTATTATATAGAGAAAATAGTTGTCTTGTTGATCCCACATATATAATAATTGTTATTACTAAGGAAAACATTTTTATGAAAACCCTACAATGTGACTATTATGATCCAAAGGATGCCTGGATCCAAACTTGCAATGGTTTTCTCTATCCTGCACTTGGTTCTATTAACTTGCCTATTGAAATTTGTGGCAAGGTTATAGATACTATCTTCATTCTCATTCCTACTTCTAATCAATTTCAAGTCAAATTTGGTTTGCCTTGGATAACTGTTATGCATGCTATTCCTTCTCCTATTCATAAATTTCTTAAGAATTTTTATAATGGAGAAGTGAAAATGATTAATCATAGTTTGTATCAACCTTCTAGGCCTAGAGATTGTGCTACTCTTGGTTTATTTTTGCCTTCATTACCTAATTAATGTCCTCCTCACCCTGACAACCATTTTCATTCATATAAAGCCTATAAACATCACAAGATTGTCAAGTTAAGCATGCCTTAGATAGATCTTAACCATGGTCTTTTGTCCACTCCTTCCATACTTCCTTTATCCATTACTACTAGCTTTATTACTCAACCTCCCAATGTCACTTCTCAGCCTATTGTGAATCTCACTAACCCTCCTATAGGGCCTGCGAAGGAACCAGTTGTTATTCCTCCTAGTTCTCCACATATGTCAAACATAGAAAAGCGTAATAAATCTTCTAATGAATGTCGTAAGAAGTGTAGAGCTAATGCTAGGGCCTGTGCTTCTGTTCTTTGTAATTATTTACCTTCTTTCAACCAACCTATGCATGGTGTGTTGGAAGAAGTTAATATTCATAATTATGTTAAGATGAATGAGTATGATGATCCTATTCACATCTTAGATCCCATTTTAATTAACCTTGATGAGGAGGATACTCTTAATGATCCTATTGATCTTAGCGATGAATATGGGACCATTGATCTTGATACTGATTTACCTCATATGCTTTCAAATCAATTGATAATTACACCTAGTATTGAGCAACGCAATTCTCAAGAGAATCCTTGTTTGGAACTAGCTATTATTCCTATTGTATTAGATATATTCCCTCTTGTGAGTTTCCCACCTTCTCTAAATGATATAAACTGATATGGGGAGAGTAGGTGATGTGCTTGATTGGCTTGTCCTTTATGGTATCCCTTTATGTGCTTGCATGTTGTACTATGCTTCTCCTGTAATATGTTTGCTAAATGTTTGTTAGACTCTTTTATATGACCCTTGTTACTTTTTTGGTGCAAGGTGATAAAGGAATCAAACCTGTTGTATAATTCCTCTATATGTATCTTTACTCTTCTATATGTTGTTTTCATGTTATGTTGTACTTGTGGTATTATTTGTAAATGTTTTCCTTGTATATTATGCTTGTATATACGACATGGTAGCACTGATTCTTTTTGGTCTCCATGTGGTGGTCTGAAAAGACTCTTCTTCGTAACTCTTGAGTCTTCTTTCCTCCATTGTGATTGTAGCTCTACTTTCTTGGGGAATGATGTCAATTCATTTGCAATAATATCATATCTTGATATACATGTTATCTTATTATCATACTGACCCCACAGTAGGTAGATCCCTTCTGTGTTCTTTGTATGTTTATGTGGTATTTCCCTTGATTTGTCTTCATTTGGGGCATCTCATAGTGGAAACATAATCAGTAGAGTTGTTTATGTTTCCGTTAAAGATATTTCTCTTGTTAAAGTGTTAGAAATGACTTTAACATGGGGGCATACAATCTACTCACTTTTTTCACACACGCACGTTCAAAATATTCTCAAATCTTAAAACTTTTTCCCTTTATGGATTAAAGACTAATCCTTAAAGCATGGATATTTTAATTTACAGGATCTCTTGATCCCTCTAGTTTAAATTTACATAGATCTCTTGATCCCTCTAGTTTCAATTTACAATGTTTTGATCCCTTAAGGTTGGAAGGTGTCCTTAAGAATGGATCTCCCTAATGGATTGACTAGTGAGTAGCCACATCCACTAGGCGGTTCAACTCCATCTTTCTAGTTGCACTGTTTCCTTGTGTGGTTCACAATGGGACATAAGTTCTCATTAGGCAAAGTAATCACACCCTCTCTCATTTTCTCCTTAACTAGTGATGCATCTCTTATCATGATCTTAGGTTTGATAAATACATAATTCCCTTGGGGGCTTGAGCATTCCTTTGTCCCTTTTGATTTCAATAAGATTGTTTGTTCTTCATGATCTCCTTTACCAAGAGTTTGCATCGAGTCCATACTCTTGCTAAAGTGGGGGCTAAATGTATAGTTAGAAAATGGAAGCACTTCCATTGTGGACTGGTTTATCCTTCTGAGTAAGTGGTTTGGGGTCATGTCAAGCACCTTGAATGGGTCCCTGACTTGGATCTAGCCTTTTCCCCCTATTCTGCCCCATTTCTACTTTTTCCAGCTTATTTCTGACACTCCAGACTGAAAACTTAGGACTTTGACCTCGGGGTCAAGGTAAATCTTTTTGGGTCAAGGTTGACCTCAACCTTGACCTATTTCAAGGTCAACCTTGACCTTGACCTAGGTCACAATCGACCTTTTTCTGGCCCAGGGTTCAAATTCCATTATTTTAGGGTTTCCAGATGTCAGGCTTTGGAAAGAGTTAATTCCCAATTTTGGGTTGGCTATTTCTCTCTTCGGAAAAACAAATATTAAATTACATTTAATATAGGTCCTCTTATAGGGGTATAGGTCTTATTGGAATTTAATTCTCCTATGTAGGCCTCTCTAGAAGATTGTGCCCTAGTTTCATATATAAGGAAGCTTTCTCCTCTCATTTTTTCTAACCACAAGCAACCATAACCATCATCAAGCATAATTGAAAGAAATCAAGACTTGAAGAGTCAGATCCAAAGGTGAAGAAGCAAGATTTGAAGCAAGCCAAGTATTCATTGAAGAATTCATCCATTCTCAAGCATTCAAGCACTTCTCAAGCACTCATTTCATCAAGAAGATCCATTGGTGGCTATTGAAGGATTCAAGCTCCATGGAGCTCTCTTATTGAAGATTTCTCCATCCACATTCCTCCAAGCCTCTTCATACTCAAAGACCCATTAAAGATTGGTGTTTAATATCTACAAGAAATTTATTTGAGACATCCTACATTCTACATTCTACATTCTACATCCTTTTTGGTGCATACATACTTGTGGATTCATGGATTCAGATTTGCCACAAGGGATTCTACAAGAAAGGTGAATTTGTTCATTTACTTTGTTTTACTAATGATATTTCAATTATACTTTGAGATTAATTCCAAAACCATGGTTTGACCAAGGCAAACCCCTCCCCCCAACAAATAATCCATTTTTCTTGTAGGTACAGGTTTAGAACATTAGATCAGAGTGCAGATTCAGAAACCCTTTTCAGAAAACTTTCAAGATCCAAAAACATATTTCCTATTGTAGAATTTTTAGGTTGATTCTTCCCTAGGTCGGAATCAAAAATTCTAGGTCAATGGTGACACTGACTTGAGGGTCAAAATTGGAACTGTGTCAAAATAGAAAATGATTTCTGGGTTTTGTTTGTCTCTGTGTTTCTACTCCAGACTAGGTCTCATATTTTCCAAAGACTGAGCGTAGACCCCTGAAAACAAAATTCTTCATATCTAGAATATTTCAAGGTTAGTACTTTTCTCCTATCCATTTCAATTAAATTTATTAATCTTTCTAGATCCATCATAAATTCAAATAAATAAATAGGTATTTAAGATCTTCCTCTTTGCTCTTATTTCCAAATGATTGGTTCATTTATGCATTGATCCTCCCTTTGGGGTTAATCAATTTGGATCCTCCATTTGTGTATCTAAGGATAAAATGAGAGAATCTTATTTACCCCCTACATTCCAAATATATTCTATTTCATATACAAACATATTTAAACATAACAAATCTTATGTTAAATGTAATATTTTATATCTTACACTGCTCAATTTCTTCATTCATTGCATCAATCCATTCTTCATTTTCAAGTACATCTTTAACAGTTTTAGGTTCAAATTCACAAATCAAACATTTGTTGTTATTCAACTTACTTTGTGTCATCAGACCAGCTCTTTTATCTCCAATAATATGATTCTATGGATGATGTCTTCTTACATATTTTGCAAGTATAGGTTCAAATCTTTGTTTTTCATTTTGTTCTCCATTTGGTATATGATCTTGATCTCTAGTTGCAACATCTTCCTGATTCTCGGTTGGTGCATCCTGATGCTCGGTAACATTACCCTGTTTCTCAGTAATGTTAGGTACTTTCTCAGGAAAAGTGTCAAGTTCTTCAAGTTAAACAAATATAATGTAGTCTTTTGGTTCTTTCATCATCATTCTTCTCAGCAAATTCATCAACTCTTACATTTGCCTTTTCAATGATCTTGTTAGAAGATTTTTTTAAACATTTATAAGCTTTTCTCATATTAGAATATCTTAGAAATATTACTTCATCACCTTTTGAGTCAAATTGCAATTTATTCCATCTTTCAAAATATAGCATTGACTTCAAAATATTCTAAAGTAACTCACATTAGGTGTATAACCATACCATAATTCATAAGGTGTCTTGTTAGTATCTTTCTTTAGTTGCACTCAGTTCAATGTGTATACAACCATAATAAAAACTTCCCTCTAGTATACTTGTGAAACATTCTTTTCGATCACCAGTGTTCTAGCACAATCCACAATTGATCTATTTCTCCTTTCAGCAATCCCATTCTGCTGTGGTGTTCTCGGTGCAGAAAATTGTCTCTTAATTCCATACTCATTACAAAATTTAGTGAAATCATCAGAAATAAGTTCTCCTCCTCTGTCAGATCTTAAACATTTCAGTTCTTTACCACTTTCTTTTTCCACTTTATCTTTGTACCATTTGAACATCTTAAATGCTTCAGATTTTTCTTTTAACAACATGACAGTCATCATTCTAGAGTAGTCATCAACAAATAAAATAAAGTATCTATCACCATAATAACTCTATATTCTCATTGGTCCACATAGGTTTATATGAACTAATTCCAAAATATCATTATAAGAAAAAAAAATTCTTTTAAAAATAGATTTTGACATTTTTCCCATTTGACAATTCTCGCACATGACATGGTCAGGTTTAGATAAGCTCGGTAAGCCACTTACTTTTCTTTTCTTATTGATCTTAACCATGTTGTCAAAATTTACATGACATAACTTCTTATGCTACAACCATATATCTTCATTCCTAGCCATCAAGCAAGTATTTTCAATAGTGTCAAGATATAATAGACTACCTTTTGATTATTCTCCAGTGTCGATCAACTTTCTTGTTTCATAAAAGATTATATCTTTTCTAATTTCAAATGCAAATTGGTGACCTGTGTTATTCAATTGCGAAACACTCAACATATTATAATTAAGTCTTTTCACCCAATATTCATTCTCATATTTGATCTTATTATTCAACAATATACTCCCTTTTCCTTGCACTTGACAAGGTGTGTCATTTCCCATTCTAACACATCCACCTTTATAATGCTCAAGAAATTACAAAATTTCTTTATCTCCATTCATGTCATGTGTGTAGCCACTGTCAATAACCCAAATGTCATGATTGCTAACTTTAGAAATAAGTGTCATTTCAACATACCTTTCATCTTCTTCTAAATATTCTTTCAAAGCTACAAATATTGTCACAAATTCTTCATCAGTGTCAGAGTCGGTGTCTTTATCTTTATCTTCAACAATGTAACATGCCTTCTTGCCTTTGTCTTTGTAATCTCAGTTTCTATTTTTATCATACTATCGGTTGCTTCTATATTCTCGATCATCCTTTTTCTCATTACATCTTTCATTCCTTTCATCACTTTTTCTATTAGGGCATATGGCAGCAAAGTGTCCAATTTCTTTACAATTAAAGAATATCAAAGGTAGTTTACCTTTATACCTTCCTCTACCTTTGTGCAATCTTCTAGCCATTAATGGTTCAAGTTCATCAAGTTTTTTATTATCACTGTCACTATCACTGTCATTTCTTATCATGTGTTTGTTACCATATTTACTTATTTTTAGAGAGGACATAAATGCAGATTCAACAATAGGAACAACACTATTGTCAAAATTGTTCAGCTCAAATGAAATCAGTCTACCGACTAGACTATCAACTATAATAATTTTTCCAAGTGTTGCTCTCATTTCTTGTATTGCAGAGACTCTAATAGAATAAATAGGCAAAAAATTATAAGAATCTTACTTACAATAGTGTCTTCATCAATAACTCCACCTGCTCCTTGAATATCATTCAAAACCTCCTTGATTCAATTGTTGTACTGTGTTATGTTTCATCCTTCTTTCATTCTCATGTCATCAAATTTTCATCGAAGACTTTCAACTTTAGCTCTTTGTACATTTGCATCTCCTCCATAAAATAGTGTATTCTTGTCCCACATCTTCTTGGCTAATGTACATGTCTTGACATCCTCAAATTCAACATCAGATAGTGAAGAAGCAAGTTCTACCATCATAGTATTGTTCATGTTTCTCTCTTATCTGATTAATAGTCAAAGGTCTAGTAGGTAAGATGAATTCAATATCCAAGTATAGTATTATATCATCTCCAATCCCTGACAGGTATAGTATCATTCTTCTCTTCCATGTTGAGAAGTTGTGCTTTTTCATCTTAGGTCCATCTCTCTTATACATCTTGTGATCTTTAGCTTAAGCCCTTCAAAAATTTCCTTCTAAGAACTATATGTTAGGATTGGGTAATACTGAGAGGGAGGGGGGGGGTGAATTAGTATTACACCACTTATTCAAAATTTTCAACCAATTAAACATTAACCATATACTTACAGAAATGAAAAGAATATAAGAAAATAACATAGAACTCATAACACCATAATTTATTGTCAAGGAAACCCTGGCCAAGGGAAAACCCCGGTGGGGATAGTACCCACAAGCATGCACTAAAGTATAGTGTCCCTATTAGGAGACCCAATCCTATTAGGAGCTGAATATTACATAGTACATTTCCTTGTTAAAGGAATTAAAACCATGTTAAAGGTATACAACACCCTGTTAGGGGCTAACTGAGCCTATAGCTCTTACAATGTAATTTTGTTACAAAATGTTCTCAGTAATGAACAAAACAATCATCTCTAATGCTTAGATAGTTCCTGTTCATAGCTCATCAATGATATATGTCATCCTCTTGTTTGTAATTTGCATGTCCTCAAACATATCATCCATCCAATCATCTCACATCAACAACATATTTTATCAACAAAAAGTTCTCCATATATATATATATATATATATATATATATATATATATATATAATCTCTTAACCAAGTCGTCTCTCTTAACCAAATATTACATAGTCAACTCTCAATACAAAATAAATTTAATAAAACAAATATCAAATACATATTTGGTGCTCTTACATAACCCAAGTATAGGTTATCAACAACCATAATCCAACTTTAATTTCCAGGAGTCCATGTCATACTCTCTGAATCATCACTTTTGTCCAACCATTTTGTATCATTGTTCTATTGTTGTCTGTCTGTCTTCAAATCTCTCTAACTTGTTGTAAACATTACAAAAAAAAAAATCAATCTTAGGTGGAGGTCACATATACCCCATACTGTCTTCCTCTAAGCTCACTTTCCATAATTCATCAATCTCTATCTTCGATACCCAAAATACTTCTGCATCTCTTCTTCTGTACTTAGTTGATTTTAGAGTCACCAAAACTCAACTTTATAGGAATCGATCTATAACCCATATGTGTTTCCATAAATGACAACCAAAAATTGAATCTCATCATACAAAATAGATCACTTTCTAACAATCTCCCCCTTTGGCATTGATGGTAACACTTAACAAAAAAATGACTAAGTGTTCCAACAAAACAAAACTGTCTCTCCTTAATCCCTATTTTTTTTTTCTCTTTTCTTCTCTTATACATTTTCTCTTTCTCCTTATTTATTTTACTCTTCTTTCTTCTCCCATTCATTTTTCTTGTCTTCTTCCCCTTTGGCAACAATGACAAAGTTTCATACAAAGTAATAGGATTAGTGCTTGCTCACCAGTTTCAGAACATCTTGAAAGGAATCTTCCAAGATCTTCACTTCTGTACTCCATGACTTTATCAATAATTGACTAACATGAATTAGTCCATTTAATGCAAATGATGTAGTCTCTACTTCTTTCAACTATGTAGCCATAGAGTTAGTCAATGAATCTATAGTCTTCTCCAAGTCTGATAGGTGTGCTTCAATTATAGATAGCTTAGGAGTGATTAAACTCTTCAGCAAATTGAATCTGGTCAATACTCTCCCTTTATCAATATCCAATGCATCTAGTTTTTCCAAAATTCTTGTTACTTCCTTGTCCAATTATGTTACAGATTGTGAAGAGATTTCACAATTGTCCATCATACTGTTCAAATTTCCCCTGTCCTTGGCAATGATGTCTTCAATGTTCTGAACATGCCTAATAGGATTAATGCAGTAACTGAATAGCTTCCTTCCATGTCCAACTCAACTCTTAGCATTTGCAGTAGTAGTTTTCAAAATTCTCAAGTCCCATGAGATAGACTTGCAAACTTCGGATAACTTCTTCTCTGAATATTTATTTTTTGCCTTCTCCTCTGCAATCTTTATCAAACTCTCATAATAACCATCAAATTCATCAAGTGTTATCTTCAAGTTTTCAATGTCATCTTTGTGCTAGAAAATAATAGGTACTGGAAACAATTTGTTTATAGTATTAATTCCTCTGGTTATTACCTTAGCCTTTTTGTCACCTATTTGTTCTGATCTCTCCTTGGCTTTATTAAGTGTAGTAAAATCCAATTTCACTACCTCATCTTCATCCATGCAATCAACATCAACATCTATTGTATTGTCTTTCCTTGCCAACAATGAAATAAAAGATGTGATTACCTCAGTTGTATTCTCATCTTTTTCTTCATGTTCTTTCTGTCCTTCATCCTGTATTGTTTCACTCTGTTCTTTCTTCTTCTCTTCTTCCTATTTCTACTCTACTTCCTTGGCAATTGTGTTGTCCATACTTTCTACAAATGGGTCCTTCTCATCATTAGAGGTGTCAAGTGTTATAGGTACACCAGAAACATAGAAATTTGGTTGTGTATTAACTTCTCTCTTCTCAGCACTTGCCTCAGCTAGATTCAAACTTTCTCCCATTCCTAAGTTTTTAGGCAAAGTGGTTTTAGGAAGTGGAGTCTCCTCAGGAGTAGTGTTCATTAGTATTTTCTCCAATTCTTTCTGAGTTTCCAGAGTGATTTCATCATAACTTCTTGCCATGATTTTTAGTAGTCTGATCTTAGTTCTCAGTAAAGGTTTCAATTCTTTGAGTAACTTGTCCCTTTCTTGTAAAGGTATCATAGGTAGCATATTGTCAATTTCTTGATTTCTGATTGTTTCATCCTCAATCTATGATAACTGTTTCCTTGTCTCCAATCTCCCATATAGTTCTTTAGGTACACTTCCATCAATTTCCAATAGAGTCTTCTTGAAAACAAGTAAATAATTAACCACAATATCTTTAATCTTAAGTTTATCTCTCTCACCATACTTGTCATAGTATTTGTTTATTGTAACTAGCTTACCCTGCTCTATAGCTCTCTTCTCAATCATCTTTAAGTCAGGCTTCCATATGTGTTTCTCACTTTTAGTTTTCTTCTCTTCTCCCACAGTACTTGGTTCCATAGGTGATGTCTTCCTACTAGATCTAGTGTTTACTCTAGGAGTAATCTTTTTAGCTTCCAATGTTTGCTGTGATGGAGGAGGTGGACTATCTACCATTACTACTCCAGGAGTGGGAAGGGCTACAGTAATAGAACTTTCTGATCCAAAATATCACTCTGCCATTTTCCTTTTCACTTCTTTTAGTTCTTCCTCTGTCAGTCCTACCTTTACACCACACTCGTGTACAATTTTATCAAATTTTTGTTTCCTCAGACCTCTAGTCTATTCTTCTCTTACCTTAGAATATTTTTCTTCATTGGTTCCCCATCTTTCTTCTGATGTATCAATCTCAGATGAAAGAACATGTTCAACTTGCATATTAAGTACCTCTAAACTTACCTCATATCCCATAGGATAACACCATTTCTTCCTTGGTGTGACTTCCTCAAAGCATACACAATCAGTTTCAACCATGAAGAAGATTGTATCCTTGTATTTCTCAACTATGTCATCAGATATCTTGTATCTATTTTTCATCTGCCTTTGAAGGATTTTGATCATTCCAAATAATTCACCTTTAAACCATGTCCTGTTTTGTCTTTTGTAACTCAGTGTGATCTGAATACTAGTAGGTATCCCTATTTTCCAACCACTAGGGTGCATGCTTGGGAATTTGTGTTCAATGTGGATAAACATATGTACCAATAGTTAGTCAAATCTAAAGGTCTTTGATCTGTCTTTCTTTACCAATTTTACATTCTCCCTAAAATGGCGTGTTAACACTTCGCATAGGTTATATTTTAAATTTTCTTTCACCATTCTTCATGCCATCATGATAACTCCTGTAGATACCAAATTAGGTCTATTTCTATAGTAAAATTTATAGCCAAGTATCATAGCAATTAGTCTCACATCTTGTTGAAATATGTCATTCACATTCATTGCTTGCCTTTCCCATATAGAGTGAGTTAGGCTTTTGACTTTCTTCTTCACATGCTTTTCTGCAACATGAATGATTCCTATATTGTCTAATCCAATAATATCATGAATTAAATCATAGCAAATGTTCATAGGTGGCTCACCTATCCAAATGAACTGATCATGTACTCTACTCAATAATATCTTGAACCATTCTTCTTCGTCAAATTCATACAAATCTAGAATTTTTATGATGCTCAGCTGATCAATATGTTTGTACTCATCTCTCATAATTCCTTTATCATTCATATACTCCATCTCAGTAGAAATATCATCAATACCTAGTATATCACACTTATAATGAATGTAAGCCCTAATATCTTCTACGTGTAAAACTCCATAGGGTGTTTGAGAAAATGCTCCTTCGAGGTCTTCTTCACAAGACTTGAATGGATGTTTCTTGAACTTATACCTAGGTTGATCTACAACATCATAAATAACAGGTGCATCCATAGCTAGATGATGTAAATACCTCTTTCACGCTGAATTCCAAGTTTTTTCTTTAATCGATCATGCAAGGCAAATGTAGGATAGATTGAATCTCTCTTCTCTCTGATCTCCTTGGGTCGCTCTTTGTCAAATGGTAAGGAAATAGATCTTCATATGGTGCTTTATACAATGTTTAAGTTATAAAAGTTCACTTTACCCAATACAGTCCAGTCGGCTGTAGATCTCGCGATCAAAATATATGCGTCGGCTGATGTTGCACTCTTAAATGTATACTTCATGATGTCAGCCATGTTCATACCTAATCTTGGATGAGCTCAATCCACAAGTTATGGGGCGGGATATATGTTGATGTCTTTATCCAATGCCTCCCCTAAGACCATGATCGGCCAATTAGGTTGATTCTTCTTTACTACCATCAGGAAAAGATACAATAGCATCTATTGTCTCTCGCTAAACTAATGTCTCACTTATTTCTTTGATCTTCCATATCTTACCACTTTGTTATCTTCTGCTTTCTTAAAACAACTGTCAAAATCATTCTTCAAATCTGGAACACTCTTACCAATTTCATTTACATTCTTCTATGTATTCATAGGAGGTGGTACTCTTATGTTGTTTTCTCCTTTATACCTTCAAAACTCCACTACATGACCTGGATTATTGCATTTGTAACATATAGGAGGTCTTCTTTCCTGGTTTACTTGCAGCTTATAGTACTTCGCAATGTGTCCAATGTTATTACATTTGTAGCATGTAGGTTTTGTAACCACCTGAATTTGGTCTGTCGCAACTATGGACCCTATTTTCCCTAAGTGTGATCATACCGTTGATTTATGTCCAAACGACCATGTTACTGCTTGGCATAATTCTTTTAATCAATTTCATATCCTAGGTGATTTTTATCACTGATTTATATTAACTATTATAGCCATACAATTCAAATCAATTTTGACCAATCAAATCAAATCAAAATCAAACATGGCTATAGTATTTAATTATAAAGGAATTAAATAAATCCCTAAATCAAATACCCACTTGCAATTAACCCATTCCCCTAGCCTATTTAATTTAATTAAAATGACTATAGTTGTCTAATTATTAAAAAGCAATTTCATTGTTTAAATAATTAATTCCTATGTTTTTAAATGAATTAAATAAGTTTATTTCATTTATTAATATTCCCCTAAACCCCTGATGACATCATCATTTATTAATTA
>MU225848.1:435684-447764 GCA_018584345.1 Thuja plicata
GACTTTCTTAAAGTCCATATTCTCTTACATCCTCCCTTCCCTCTTTAAGGCCTTCATTAATGCCTTCATTAATATAAAGACCTTAAGCCCATGTCTCTCCCATGCCTTATTAATGCCTTGGGCATTAGAGGCTCTTACATATTCATTTATGAGTCTCCAAATTCATAAATGAACCTTGTCCCCCCTCTCTCTCTCCCATTCTTCTATAAATAGAAGTCTATTTTGAGAGAAAATAAGCCTTCATCTTAGGATCAAATTACATTTTTATGCTATTAGATTCACTCTAGACCCACATTTCATCTATTTTAGCATGCTAATTTATTGTTTTCATTTCATGTTTTAAAGCTAGATTGTATGCTTTTTCTCATTTTTAGCTTAAATTTAGATCAAATCCTTCATACTAGGACAGTATTGATCACTGATTTGGAGCATATTCTGAGGGCTAGATATGCAACTGATTACACTCTTTCTAGTTAGAAGGCAATAGGCCGATATTAGTGGTTTTACATGTTTTGACTAACCTTTCAAGCTAATGCAATGACCTATTGAGTGTTTGTGTCATTTTCAACAGGTTCCCATTTACACACACACAGGTTTCACTGTAGGTTCTCTTCCATTGTCTTGTCTATATCTAGATTGATTAGGTTTCCTACATTTTTCTTTCTTGTGCCCATATCCATTACAATTAAAACAATAGCTAGAAAAGGTTTTAAAAGGGGCATTACCTCTGCAGTCTCTTTTCATGTGTCCAAACTTGTTACATCCAAAGCATCTACCTTTGAAAGGTCTAATCTACTCTCTAGGTTCTTTAATAGTAGGATTTTCAGCATCAATATTTGCATCAGATTTCTTTTCTTGATTCTTTGATCATTCAGCTTCATTGAAGTCAATACCAGTCATATCACCTTTAGATTTATGTCTGTCTCTTTGTTCATCGATCAAATCACTGCTGGTGTGAAGTTTCTCAATGTGTTTCTTTGCCTCAACAAGTTCACCTTTTATAATATGATTGTATTTCTCTAGTTCTATTTACTTGTTCTTGTAGTTGTCAGACTCATTCTTCATTTGTTCTAATGCACTATTCAATGTTTCTTCAGTCTTATTCTTAGCATATTTTTGTAACTAAATCTCTTTAGTCATAGCTTCATTCTCAAGTTTCAAAGTTTCATTTTCTTCTTCAAGTTGCTTCATCTGATTTGAATTATATTTGTCTGAACCTTCTTTTATCTGAACCACAAGATCCTCCCTTTGACTTCTGTAAAGTTCAAGCTTCCCTCTAAGTTTCTTTATAAACACCTCAGCTTTTCGCATGTTGAATCTCAGTTCTCCATTCTCTACTTTTCCTTTGTCAAGGTCTTCTAGTGCAGCATCAAATTTTTCTTGCAAACTGTCCAAATCCATTTTGATCTCCCTTAAGCTGTTAGACTTTCTCTCCAAGGGCCAAAAGGTCTGATACCAATTGTTAGGGTTAGGTAGTACTAAGAGGGGGGTGAATCATTATTACAACACTTATTCAAACTTTTCAACCAATTAAACATTAACCATATGCTTGTAGAAATGAAAATAACATAGTACTCATAACACCATAACTTGTTGTCGAGGAAACCCTGGCCAAGGGAAAACCTCGGTGAGGATGGTACCCACAATCATGCACTAAAATATAGTATCCTTGTTAGGAGACCTAGACCTATTAGGAGCTGAATATTACATAGTACATTTCCTTGTTAAAGGAATTATAACCTTGTTAAAGGTATACAACACCCTGTTAGGGGCCAACTAAGCTTACAACTCTTACAATGTAATTTTGTTACAAAATGTTCTCAGTAATGAACAAAACAAGCATCTCTAATGCTTAGATAGTTCCTATACAGATATCATCAATGATCTTTGTCATCCTCTACTCTGCAATTCACATTCCTCAAAACATATCATCCATCCAATCATCTCACATCAATAACATATTCTCTCAACAAAAATTTCTCCATATATATTGTATCGTCTTAAAATGGAAGAATTTCCATGTTAAAAATGTTTAGCCCTCTTTAGGGGGTGTTTTTGACCACCATCACATTTTCCCCTCATCTTTGCATCCTCTCTCACTTTTGTGTCTATTTAGGACCCTAATTGGGCCTCTCCAGACACCTCCTACCCCAACTGGCATGTTTTCTAGGGGTCCTAACCCCATCAAAAATTCATTTCCCACTTCCGGGTCGGCTGTTTTGGGTTTCGAAGAGGAAAATCTTAAATTATATTTAATATAGGTCCTCTTCTAGGGGCATGGGTTTAATTGGAATTTAATTCTCTTATGTCAGCCTCTCTAGAATATTGTGCCCTAGTTTCATATAAAAGGAATTTTTCTCCTCTCATTTTCTCTAAGTCATGTGAAGCAATAATCATCAAAAGTCAAGTTAAGCACTAATTCTCTCCAAGTGAAATCAAGAAAGAAGTCACCAAGAAAAAAGTTCAAGCATCCATTTGTTCTACATTTTTCCAAGCTCTCAAAGTGTTCAAGTCTTCCTCTCAAGCATTCAAGTTCTCCATTGAAGATCAAGGATTCAAGCTTTCAAGCCTTTGAAGGGATTTGGTTCAACCATTCAAGATTCATCATTTAAACCCTAGATCTATCCTTCATGGTGAACTGATCTTCCTTCAAGATCCTTTGTGCATCCTCAAGACTCATTCATTCTCTCTTCAAGGTGGATTCCAAGCATACAATAATGGAGGTTTATAATTTCTAATTGAGTCCAAACTTTCATATCTACATACTTGTTTACATTCAAAATATAATTGCATATATATTTGAATATCATAGCCTCATTATTAGATTTACTTATACTACTTGAGAGCATTCTTTATTTCAATTATTGATTTCAAGGTTAATTCCTAAATCAGGGTTTGACTAAGGAAAACCCCTCCCCCCAACAAAAAAACCATTTTTCTTGTAGGTACAAGTTTGGAACAACAGATTGGGATTGAGATTCAGATACCCTTTTCAACAAACTTTTGGGATCCGAAAGCAGAATTTTTTTCTGAGACTTTTTTGGTCGATTGTGACCTAGGGCACAATTGGAAATTCTTTAAAATGGTGACATTGACTTGAGGGTACAAATTGGAGCTGTCTCATAATAGAAAAATATTTCTGGGTTTTGTCTGTCTCTGCTTTCTATTCCATATTTGGTCTCAAATTTTCCAAAAACTCAACACAAGCTTCAGAAAATAGCATTCTTTAGATCTGCAATATTCAAAGGTTAGTACATTTCTCCTATTCAATTCAATTAAAATATACACATATTCTCTTCTGTAAAATGGGAATTAGAGTTTCTCTCTTTAATCCATATCCTTAATAGGTTGATTCATTTATGCATTGATCCTTTCTTTAGGGTTAATCAATTTGGATCTTCCCTTTAAGAAATTTGGGATTAAAAGAACAATCCTACCCTCCTCACACACATTACATTCTAATATATATATAAATATATATATTTTAGATATTACATTTTGGTGAACCCGTGATCGACAACTATTTCTTTTTGGTGTTAGATGCTTTGCCTCTTTTCCTTAGAGATTAGCTTTTTCATACATACTAAATTAGTTTTCTTTTATGCTCTTGCATTTTAAAATACAAAAAAAAATATACATACTCATAAAAATATAAAAACACTTGTTTTATTTCATTCACTATGAAGATCTTTATGATGCTTTGGGGTATGGCTATTTTTCTCATTATTCTTCTTTTAAAATCTATCTATAGTAATTATGATGTTTATGAAAGTATCATACATTTCATTATGTTTTTTAATCTTCATGTTTCACTTGCTTATGCTATTTTGAGATTAAATAATACTATTCTTCCTACTTTCAAGACTTTGATCAAGGATTTTAGCAGTGAACTTATTACTCTTTTGGATTATGTGAAGAATTGGGTAGATGATACCCCACCTACTAATCTTCCTAATCCTATCATAGCTCCTAATCTTCCTAATCCTCATCCTATCAATCCTAATCCAATTCCAAATATTCCTATTTCTATTTCTCCATCTTCAATCCCTAGCTCTTCCCACATTTATGATGGGGATCAAGCTAGGATTCATGATAATGATGTTTGGGAATTCTTTCATTTACCTTGCCCTCCCTACCCAATCCATGATGATGTTAAAGGGAAAACCAAGGAAACATCTTCTAATCCTATCATTCCACCATACACAACATTTTCCCATGAACACCATAATCAATCTCCTCCTATCAAAGCTTTGCAAGATAGGTACACTACCGGATATACTATGGTGGATAAACAAGGCTATAAAGGTTTAGGGCTTGGTATTAATGAACAAGGCATTAAAAACTTGATTCATTCATCTCCTAAACAAGATATGAATAGTATAGGTTTTCCACCTCCTCCAATCAAGGTAGTAAATCTTAACCATCATCCTCCTCTTCATGTTCTTCTTCCAACACCTTCTTTAGATCACCCTGATACTCCTCAAGATGTGGCTAAGAAAGTGTATGTCCAATTACAAAATTCTACAAAAGAAATCTTTAAACCTATTTTGAAAAATGCTCTCTCTAAATACAGATGTCATTTTCATTATAGTAATAAACATCTACTTGCTGATTGTGTGCATTTCAAGTTATATGTTTGAGAAGGAGCTTCTTTGGGAATTATATCTCATTCTCGTGCAGTATTACAATTTCTTCATAATTTTGATATAGGGCATTCCCCTCATTCTTCTATAAGTTAGATCACGGTTCTCCTCTTGTTCTTAACTGGGGGGAAAGAGGTATTTTATCCCAGTCTTCTAGGATCCATTTTTCTCTTAGCATATATTTTTTTTTGAGTTTAATTGGTTATTCTTTCTATATTCTATCCCTATAAATATTTATAATCATTCATGATATCTTTTCTAGGACATTTTTCTTGTAAAGATATCTCTTTGTTACCATATCTCTTGATATAATTTGGTATATCCCTTGGTTTCACCCCTAGGGGGAAAGGTATTTTCCTTATTCCTCTATCTAAGGATCTATTGTCCTTATCTTAGTGGCATTTGTTTATCATACAACATTATTTCCTTATAAAGATTTATGTTTTGACTATGGATACCCTCTTATATGGGAGGTGATTTTCCTAGGTCATCACCTCTTCTTTATTTTTCAAACTATTCTCTTGATAAACTCTTGCCTTTGCTTTGGGTTAGAGTTTGACTCCTTCATTCCGATATTCCTCTTCCTCTTCATTGCAGTGGGCTTGATGATTGAATCTTTGGTCCCTCTTTTCTTTGGAAGATGACATTTTATCTTAAGCACTCCTCTATGGTGGGGGTCTTGATGATAAGATATCTTCCTCTCTGGGGATCCTTTTTCCATATGCGACATATCCATTTCATGATTATCTATGTTCTTAGAGGTAAGGGTCATTACTCTTTGCTAAGGATATAGTGTATATAGTTGTTAAGTGGATATCTCCTTACTTTGTGAAGTAGGTATCCTCTCTTTCTCTTCCTTATCCTGCCTAGTGGGTAGTCATGATAAGGAGGGAGGCATATATAGGGTCTCCCTTATTCTATATTTTACATTATTTTACATTTTACAACATGCTAAATCCTTGAAAGGTGACGCACATAAGTTGCTAAATCTTGAAGAGACACGCATTTTTATTTTTATTTTTTGCTAAATCCTCAGAAGGTAATGCACATAAGTTGCTAAATCCTGAAGAGATATGCATTTTTAAATTTTACAATATGCTAAATCCTTGGAAGATAACACACATAAGTTGCTAAATCCTGAAAAGACACACATTTTATACTTTTTCATAGTGATACAAGAATGTGGATCTATGGATACTTTAAAAGCCATCAGAAGACACATTACAATTACAAAGAAAATTTTATGGGTGAATCTATTGGGCTCTCCCTCCTTGGTGATTCATGGTAAGATGGAAATTTTACTAGGTGAGGTAATCACTATCTCTCTTCTCTCTTTCACTTTCAAGCTAGTAGGATTAGATCATGAAGCTATGTTATCTGTAGTGTTTCTCTTGTCTTACTTATGCAATCATATATGTTTTCTATAATTGATTTCTCTTTACTTCCATATCTTTATACATATATGTTGAGTTAGAATCCTTGGTTTGGGGGCTCATTTCCTTTACTTAGTGATGTTCTACCTCATTGTGATCCACTAGATTCTTTCTTCTAACTTTACCATGAGTATGTTCGATTTCCATACTCCCGCTAAAGTGGGGGCTTAATGTATCATCTTAAAATGGAAGCACTTCCATATTAAGAAATTTTATCCCTCCTTATGGGGTTTTTTTTACCACCATCACATTTTCCCCTCATCTCTGCATCCTCTCTCACTTTTTTGTTTGTTTAGGACCCTAACTGGGCCTCTCCAAACACCTCCCATCCCAACTGGCATATGTTCCAGGGGTCCTGACCCTCTGGGTCAAGGTCGACCTCATCCTTGACCTAGGTCAAGGACAACCTCAACCTTGACCTAGGTCAAGGATGACCTCAAACTTGACCTGGGTCCCCCTTTCAAATCTGGAAGTCTGTCGGCTGTCGGAGGTCATCAAAAATTCATTTCCCGCTTTCAGGTCAGCTATTTTGGGTTCCGAAGTGGCAAATCTTAAATTATATTTAATATAGGTCATATTCTAGGAGAATGGGTTTAATTGGAATTTAATTCTCCTATGTCATCCTCTCTAGAAGATGGTGCCCTAGTTTCATATAAAAGGAAGTTTTCTCCTCTCATTTTCTCTAAGTCATGTGAAGCAATAATCATCAAAATTCAAGTTAAGCACTAATTCTTTCCAAGTGAAATCAAGCAAGAAGGCATCAAGAAAAAAATTCAAGCATCCATTTTTTCTACATGTTTTCAATCTCTCAAAGTGTTCAAGTCTTCCTCTCAAGCATTCAAGTTCTCCATTAAAGATCAAGGATTCAAGCTTTCAAGCCTTTGAAGGGATTTGGTTCAAGCATTCAAGATTCATCATTTAAACCCTATATCTATCCATCATGGTGAAGTGATCTTCCTTCAAGATCCTTTATGCATCCTCAAGACTCATTCATTCTCTCTTTAAGGTGGATTCCAAGCATACAATCATGGAGGTTTATGGTTTCTAATTGTGTCCAAAATTTCATATCTACACACTTTTTACATTCAAAATACTATTGCATATCTATTTGAATATCATATCCTCATTATTAGATTTACTTCTACTACTTGCAAGCATTCTTTATTTCAATTATTGATTTCAAGGTTAATTGCTAAATCAGGGTTTGACTAAGGCAAACCCCTCCCCCCAACAAACACACTATTTTTCTTGTAGATACAGGTTCGGAACAACAGATTGGAACGGAGATTTGAATACCCTTTTTAGCAAACTTCTGGGTTCCAGAAGCAGAATTCCAGTCTGAGACTTTTTAGGTCAATTATGACCTAGGGCACAATCTTTAATTCTAGAAAATGGTGACATTGACTTGAGGGTACAAATCAAAACTTTCTTAGAACAAAAAAATATTTCTAGGTTTTGTTTGTCTCTATATTTCTATTCCAGATCTAGTCTCATATTTTCAAGAAACTCAACACAGGCTTCAAAAAACAACATTCTTCTGATCTGCAATATTCAAAGGTTAGTACATTTCTCCTATTCAATTCAATTAAAATATACACATATTCTCTTCTATAAAATGGGAGTTAGGGTTTCTCTCTTTAATCCATATCCTTAATAGGTTTATTCATTTATACATTGATCCTTTCTTTAGGGTTAATCAATTTGGATCTTCCCTTTAAGAAATTTGGGATTAAAAGAATAATCCTTCCCGCCTCACACACATTACATTCTAAAATATATATGTATAGTCAGAAAATGGAAGCACTTCCATTGTAGACATGTTTAGCCTTCTGAGTAAGTGGTTTGGGGTCATGGAAAGTGCCTTGAATGGGTTCCTGATCTTGACATGGCTTCCTCCCTGATCTGTTCCTCTTTCCACTCCTATTTGGCCTGATTTCTGCATTCTAATTGGCAGACTGATGATTCTGGGCTTCAGGATCAAGGTCAACATTTCAGGTTTATGTCAACCTCGACCCTGACCTAAGTCAGGGTCGACCTCAACCTTGACCCAAGGTTTAGATCCTAGGGTCTTGCAGTTTTGGGAGGTCGACCTTTGCAAAAAGTATTTCCCTCTTCCGGGTCGGCTGTTTCCGGTTCCAAAGCATTGATTCTAAAATTATGTTTAATATAGGTCCTCTCCTAGGGGTAAAGGCTTTAATGGGATTTAATTCTCCTATGTAGGCCTCCTTGGAAGATTGTGCCCTAATTTCATATAAAAGGGAAGCTTTCTCTCTCATTTTCTCTAAAAGCATGAAGAACCATGATCAAGCAAGCTAAGTCTTCTAAGCATCATCAAGAAATTGAGGAGAATTATCAAGTGAAGTCCAAGAAAGCTAAGGATCAATATTTCAAGCAAGAATTAATCCATCCTCAAGCATTCAAGCATCCATTTTCATGAAGGAGATCCATTGGAGGCCATTGGAGGATTCAAGCCACATAGTGCCCTTTTGGTGATCTCTCCATCCACCTTCTTCCAAGCCTTTTCCAAAATCAAGAACCCATTCAAGACTTGGTGTTGGAGATCTACAAGAAATTGATTAAAGACATCTTATATTCTACATTCTAGATCCATTGGTGCATACATACTTGTGGATTCAAGGATTCGAATCCTCCACAAGGACTTTTACAAGCAAGGTGAATTTATGCATTTACTTTGTTTATTTCTGCAATTTCAATTACATATATTTAAGGTTAATTCCAAAAATAGGGTTTGACCAAGGCAAACCCCTCCCCCCAACAAAAAAACATCTTTTCCTTGTAGGTACAGGTTCAGGACTGCGGACTTGGACTCAGATCTGGATACCCTTTTCGGCAAACTTTCAGGATCCATGAATAGATTTTCTGTCAGACCTGTGTAGGTCAAGGTCGACATTATTGGGTCAGGGTCAACGTCACCCCTGACCTAGGTCAGGGTCGACATTTCTGGGTCAGGTTTGACATTTATGGGTCAAGGTCAACCTTTTTCATAGGACGGTGTCAGAATGGAAAATGATTTCTAGGTTTTGTTCCTCTCTACATTTCCTTTCCAGATCATACGTCAGTTTTTCCAGAAACAGTATATAGACCCCAGAAAATAGAATTCTTTGATCTACACTATTTTAAGGTTTGTACTTCATCTCATCCATTTCAATTCCTAGAACTATCATATAAATTCCTTTCTAAAACGGGAATTTAAGATCCTTCCTCTTTGCTCTCATTTTCGAATGGATGATTCATTTGTGCATTGATCCTTCTTTTGGATTAATCAATTTGGATCTTTTATTTGTGCATTTGAGGTTAAAAGGAACATCTTATCTTCCCCACACATCACACAAACATCTACATTTTTAAATGTGACATCTTTTCTTATGTTACACATTAATAACATCTATATATATATATATATATCTATTAACCAAGTTGACTCTCTTTTATATATATATATATATATATATATATATATATATCTTATCTCTTAACCAAGTCAACTCTCTTAACCAAATATTACATAGTCAACTCTCAATACAAAATACATTTAATAAAAATAATATCAAATGCATAGTCATTGCTCTTACATAACTAAATTATAGGTTATCAACAACCATAATCCAACTCTGATTGCCAGGAGTCCATGTCATACTCTCTGAATAATCGCTCTTGTCCAACTATTCTGTATCACTATTCTCCTATTGTCAGTATGTCTTCATATACCTCTAACTTGTTGTAAACATTACAAAAACAAAATCGATCTTAGGTGGAGGTCACATATACCCCATAATATCTTCCTCTAAGCTCTCTTTCCATAATTCTTCAATCTCAATCTTTGATACCCAAAATACTTATGTATTTATTCTTCTATACTTAGTCAATTTCAGAGTCACCAAAACTCAAATTTATAGGAATCGATCTGTAACCTAGATGTGTTTCCATAAATGAAAACCAAAAAGTGAATCTCATCTTAGAAAATAGATCACTTTCCAACACTGTATTCTTTGATACCAATTGTTAGATAATTGAGAGGGGGGGTGAATCAGTTAGCTCCAGTTATCCTATTGTCCCAAATCATCTTAGATGTATATGAAAACAATTTCAAACATATAAATCAACTCAGTGAAATATAAACCGTGATCTCAAACTTATCTTCAAAATCATCAACTCAGCTACCAAATCATCATATACCAAGTAGCAGTAAAACAATTACTATGATTACCGATCAATGCAAATAAATTAATGTGTAAAACAAAATAATAATCCAAAATAATCATACACATTAACACATAGATTTTTAACATGAAAACCTTGATAAGGGAAAAACCACCTGGGACCGGTTACCCAAATATTTTACTTTTCTATAGTGAGCTTGGTTAAGAGACAAACCTGTTAAAGGTTACAATGCACACTGTTAAATGTGACCTAGTTAGAGGAATTATCACTAAGAGTTCTCCCTTGACGAATCATTCACTTTGGGGTCAATAAGAATATAATTTGAATGTCATAATAAATAATTTCAAGGCCTACTCAGTTAAGATATTTATCTATAAAAATGGTTAAAATGATACAGTAATGATCTGATTCAAATACAACTCTGTTTGTAGAGTTTTTGATCTATGCTAAGTACATAACACCTCTGATCGATTCATTCACTTCAGTTCCTTTGACTCTTCATACTCTATTCTGCTCGGTAAATGCTCTTTCCTCTGTTGCTCGGTGTTGTCTACAAATTTTCTTGATTCTGTCTTCAACCAGTTTGATCAGTCATGCATGAATTTTGCATGTGTGCACATCATGTATACTTATCTTAATGAATCTCTTATCTCTTATATAGACATCATAATGCATTTAATTTCCATCCTTTAGATTTTTCCCCTTAATCTCCATCATTGATTTAGCTGCTTAAACCTGTTGGAGATTTGATTCTGAACAGTTGAATGATTGTATGTTTGTCATTGATGACAACATATAATACACAGTAGCACTTCTGTATGTGATTATCCATATGATGACATGAAGACTTGCATGGATAGATACATGTTTTTGACATGCTTATTATGCTATGTTCATACACGCAGACCCAGATATGATGTTTCAGTAAAGATATGTAATTCTGTTATTGACGGTTACAATTCTCGAGGAATAACAGTTTAAGGCCGACGTATGTAACATGTTTATTGAGTTGTGCCTATCTTCAAGATATGCATATTTATATTCATGATGAGTTATGAGTTGTTGATATTAATCTAAAGGTGTCAAACGTGTTTCAAGAAGATTGCAAAGTTATGGTCAATTTGGTGAAGCCGACTTAGTGAAGCGACGCATCTATTCAGTTTATACTTGCGCGGTTGTAATTATGCTTGCGCACTTAGTAGAGCTGACAAGGATGTTATGAAGAGTTGTCTAACAGGTCCCATGATCTCATACTTGGAGTATATACTTATAGAAGGTCATTTGTGATAAGAAGAGTTGCGAAAGCCAGAGATAAGAAAATAAGAGCAGAGTGTTTAAGCAACAGAGCTATATTTATCATATGTTGATAATATAGATATTGAATTTGAAGCTTTCAGAATATAGATAAGATTGTTATAGTGCTTTACAAAAGGTTAAAGCATCGATGCACAAAAGGAACTGATCAGACAAGCAGTGTCACAAATAGCAGTTCACCTTGTTGATACAATGTGTATCAAATATCCAGAAGGTGGTAGCCTTCATCACTTGGAAAGTGAGTCCTTGGGCAATGATTCCACCACCCCTAACAAGGTTATTGTAAAAGACTCCTAACAGGGTCAGACCCTTAACCAAGTCACTATACTACTACATTTTAATGAACAACTCTTAACAGGGTTGTATGATCTTTTAACAAGTATTACTACAAACAGTATAGTTCTTTGTGGGTACTAATTCCCACCGGGGTTTTTACCATTTGGTTTCCCCGTAACCAAATTGATGTGTTGTGTAATGTGTTATCTAAATGTGCATTTACTTTGTATCA
>MU225848.1:451367-478096 GCA_018584345.1 Thuja plicata
CCCAAGCATAATCACCTAATGGAAATCAAGAGGATATTCATATATCTTAAGGGAACTATAGACTATGGTTTATGGTATCCTAAATTAGAGAATACACAACTTCATGTGTATACTGATGCAGATTGGGTAGGTTGTATTGATGATAGGAAGAGCACTTCAAGAGGAGCAATATTTCTTGGAGAAAAGTTGGTATCTTGGACAAGCAAGAAGCAAAATTGTATTTCTCAGTCAACGACAGAGGCAGAATATGTTGCAGCAGCACTGAATTGTATAACAATTGTTTGGATCAAACAGATGGTTAAAGACTTTGGTATTCATGTTGACTATCCAATTGTTATTCATTGTTATAACGCTAGTACTATTAACATGTCTAAGAACCCTTTGATGCACGCAAAGACAAAACACATAGACATCAAGTACCATTTTCTGAGAGAAAAAGTTGCAAAAAAGGAAGTAACATTGGACTATGTAAGCACAAAAGATCAGTCAGCAGAAATTTTCACAAAGCCTTTAGCAAAGGATGCTTTTAAGTATCTAAGGGAGAAGTTGGGAGTCATTCCCTCTCCTAAGTCTAATTAAAAAAAAAAAAATAGCAAGTATATCAATCTTGTGTGACTGATGAATGGTTGACTACTCTACTTCTGGAGTAGTACCTGTGCATAATGGTTTGTGGCACCCTTTTCCATTGATGTCAATGGGGGAGTATGTACTAAAAACAAGGAACACAAACAAAGAACTAAACAAGGAACACATACAAGGAGCTTATACTCTGGGGGAGTATACATATAAAACACAGTCTATGTAACTGCAGCAGTGTAGATGAATCTTTTATGAGGATATTGAGAAGATTGTAAAAGAAAGAAGACACCATGAACATAAATTGTTTTTATCATATGTTTCCATCAATGCCAAAGGGGGAGATTGTTGGAGATTTGATTCTGAATAGTTGATTGATTGTATGTTTGTCATTGATGACAACATAACAGCAGCACTTCTGTATGTAATTATCCATATGATGACATGAAGACTTGCGTGAATAGATACATGTTGTTGACATGTTTATTATGCTATGTTCATACACACAAACCCAGATATGATGTTTCAGTAAAGATATGTAATTTTGTTATTGACGGTTACAGTTCTGGAGGAATAACAGTTTAAGGCTGACATATGTGATGTGTTTATTGAGTTGCACCTATCTTCAGGATATGCATGTGTATATTCATGATGAGTTATGAGTTTTTGATATTAATCTAAAGGCGCCAAATGTGTTTCAAGAAGATTGCAAAGTTATGGTCAATTTGGTGAAGCAAACTTAGTGAAGTGACATGTCTATTCAATTTATACTTGCGCGGTTGTAATTATGCTTGTGCGCTTAGTAGAGCCGACAAGGATGTTATGAAGAGTTGTCTAACATGTCCCATGATCTCATACTTGGAGTATATACTTATAGAAGGTCATTTGTGATAAGAAGAGTTGCGAAAGCCAAAGATAAGAAAAGAAGAGCAGAGTGTTTAAGAAACAGAGCTATATTTATCATATGTTGATAATATAGATATTGAATTTGAAGCTTTCAAAATACAGATAAGATTGTTATAGTGCTTTACAAGAGGTTAAAGCATCGGCACACAAAAGGAACTGATCAGACAAGCAGTGTCACAAACAGCAGTTCACCTTGTTGATACAATGTGTATCAAATATCCAGAAGGTTGTAGCCTTCATCACTTTGACAGTGAGTCCACCACCCCTAACAGGGTTATTGTAAAAGACTCCTAATAGGGTCAGACCCTTAACTAGGTCACTATACTACTGCATTGTAATGAACAACTCCTAACAAGGTTGTATGATCTTTTAACAGGGATTACTACAAACAGTATAGTTCTTTGTGGGTACTAATTCCCACCGGGGTTTTTACCATTTGGTTTCCCCGTAACCAAATTGATGTGTTGTGTAATGTTTTATCTCAATGTGCATTTACTTTGTATCAATCTGGATTAATAAGTACAAAAGATTTAAATTTTCTAATAACTGATTCACCCCCCTCTTAGTTATCCCTAAAGTATTCTAACAAAACCTTCCTCGATAGTTGTGTCAAAAACATATTTCAATATTCTTCATCCGATCATCCTTAAATTTTCATAGCCATTTGATCATCATAACAAACCTTATCAATTACCTCAAAATTATCAATTTTCTAGCTCATCATTTAAGTCGGCCTTTAGTTTCTTTTTATTGCTCAGTCAATACCGTGATGTTTTAGTGATCCCTAGCTCGATTAACACTGTGCTCAGTATACACTATATTTACTTGATGTTCATTGTTACTCAGTGTATATAGAACTCTTCAGTTACTGACTACATAAACTTTTTTTTTCCAGATCTTTAACCCATAATAGATGTTTGTTGCCATAATGATAATAAAAACAAGTTCACATCAATGACATTACATTAACTAATTAATGTCTATCATCACATTTGTAACTTGGTTGATCATCAACAAAATGACTTCAAACATACAATCAGTTGTAGTTCATCAGATTGATGGTCTTGAATTTGAGTTGGAGAGTGCACGAGAGTTAATCACGGATCTGAGAAAGAACCTTAAGAAGTCTCTGAGGACAAGAAGGAAACTAAATGATGAGCTGAAGGTTACACAAGAACAAGTTGATATGCTTGAGATAATATATGAAGGAATCATGAATGATGAATCTGAAACAACCCTAAGAGAACTACTTGAAAAGAATGATCCACTTACCAAGCTATTGCATTTGATGAAGAAAGATCTTGAAGTTAATAGCATTAGATTGACCAAATTGATTGAAAGTAAAAGGACAACTAAAGATGAAAATAGAATGGAAGAAGATGAAAAAAGACAAGTTGAAATTAGGTTAACTGAGAAATCTAATAATATATTCAGGATAACCCAAGTTCACTATAATATGATCAACCACCTTCTGAATGAAAATCAGGACTGTAAACAAAAGGAGTTCAAAAACCAAGCACTGAAAGCTAAGATTTAAATAATGAACAAAAGATTGAAAGGTGAGAAGGATGCAAATGAAATAATGAGAAGAAATGTAGAAGCATTGAAATCACTAGACAAACAAGTCAAGAATCAAAAGAAACCAAATTATGGATCAGGAATTAGATTCAATGAGAATAGCACTACCAAGAAAGGAGAATCATCTAATGCACTGAAAGATCAAGGTACTGTACCCCCACCAAAACTAAAGAATCCAAGCTGCAATTATTATGGGAAGCCTGGACACATTGCTAATGTTTGTAGAAGCAGGAAAGGTAAAGAATTGAGTACACCTAAATTTGATGGTTATTTCTTTAGATGTCATAAGTATGGACATCAATCTTTTGAGTGCAGAACCAACTTTACTAACAACACAAGGAAACCTACATTTGGTAGTTACTGCAAGAATTACAAGTATAGTCACAAGACTGAAGATTTTAGAACAAAGAAAAGAAATTATAAGTGGTTGCCTAACCGAGAGAATGCAAATACTAACCAAATAGGAACATCTACACCATGAGATTATAATACAAGGATTTCATGTTTATCTTGTGGAATATATGGACACATTGCTGCAAACTGCATATTGATGCACGGGAGGAATAACAAAAGATCATCAAGGAGCCCTGGCATGGCATGTTTCCAGTGTCATAGGATAGGACACCTAGCAAGAAATTGTAGATACCAAGGAGATGCCAACCAAAGATGAATCTACAAGGAGTGCACCATCTACTATTAAAGAAATCAAAGAACAAATGAACAAAACCTAGAGGAGAAAGACTCACGAAGATGGAACATCATTTGGAACCATAGACAACACCATCTCTACTGAGTCTGGTGCACTCAGCTCCACCTAAATGGTGAGAGTTATGTAGGAACTGCATGCTTATTATAAATCTTACTTCAGTTCCTAAGTATTAGAGTTAAGATCCATATCAGCATATCAAGATGCATTTGGATAAGTTGTGAAATTTTTGTTAAACATTGTAATGTATGGTTATTTTGTTTATTTGATTAAGAAAAGTAACTATGTTGTTGGTATAAAGGTATAAGGGACTCGAGAAGTGCATTTAATGCAAATAATTAAATCTATTGGAAATCCTAATTGTGGAAAAGCTATAAATAGGTTAGTTTGTTATTCATTTGAACCTAACATTTTCAAAGAGCATTTGAGCACACAGCAAAGTGATCATTCTATCAATCAATCAAGCAATTTTGAGGTATTTTTTAATCTTTATAAGAGCATTCTGGTACATTTATGTGATAATTGGTAAATACCGAGTTGTGTTTGTGAAGCCGTGTTTTATCAAGCATGCCCTAGTTTGTTCAAATGATACATTTGGAGGTAGTCGTGGAGCCAATGATGCAGAGACTAGTACAAGTAAAGAATTTTGAAATGGTGAACCCAAAGTATAAATTCCCCTAGCTATAGCCATAGAAACAGATATGATAGGAGAATTATCTTCAATCCTGTCGTGAGTACTTTTGATTAAAGATATCTACATGTTTATTCATTACAAGATCAAAGATTTGTGTGAAGCAGAGATTGAGGCTTCATTCAATAAGTTGTGCGTGAATGGAAAAGTTAAGGATGAGCATACACATCTAGAAACAAAAGGTTTAATTCATGCAACATATTTACTGAGGGTATTCAATCCTGTATGGGTAAGGATGGTACTCAGTCAAGTACATGACCAGTTTATGTGGTTGGATGAACCAATTAAGATAATGAAAGATGTCTTGCACATCATCACTGGATTCCTTATTGGAGACATACCCAAGGCCATAAAGAAAATTGACAAGGGTAAGCATACCAAGCTAACCAACGCACAATGGGATGGAAGAGGAATGAGGATATCTACTTTTAAGGATCCCAAGTTAAGGTATGCATGCAATATCATATCTTACCAAGTATTTCAATCATCTCGAGTGGATAGTGTACCATGTGGAGAAATAGACCTGGCATTTAAGATAGTAAAGAAAGGACTTTAGATAGATATTTGTGAAGTTTTTCTTAAGAAAATATATGACAACATGAATACAATCATAAAGCTGAAGACCAACACTTTGAAATTTGGCTCATTATTTGTATGTATTTTCTTTTACTATCAGGATTCATTTCCCTCTATTGGAGATAGAGTAAGGAAAATTGATAATTCGGTCATCTATGAAATAAATGAATGTATACATAGTCTAGGAGACAAATTTGATGCAATTATGTTTGTTTACATTTTGAAATTTCAAGCAAGGATGCATAAGAGATACAAAGTTCCACCTCAACTAATTGCTAAATATCAGGATAATATATGTTTTGAGGTAGATAGTGATGTTTGTATTATCAAGGCTATTCAGCCTAGAGTTGAATGGATTCAATCAATGGGATATGATATGGACATTGATATTGGTTCAAAATAGATAGAAGCACTACTTGCTAAACCAATTAATCCTAATGAAAAGAGGTATGGCACTTATAAAGAAGTGAAAGATAAAATCAAGAAAGGTATAATGGTACCTAGGTCAATCAAGAAAGAAAGCAAGATGATTGATGTTTTATCAAAAAATCTTGGAGTTGATGATACATTGATTAAGGATATTGAAAATGAACAAGCTATTGTTGTAGTTGACAAGAAACATGTGCAACTATAAACACTAAGAAAGAGAGGTATTGGAAGGTGCACAAGATCCTCAATACAACCTATAGAAAAGAAAGTTGCAGAGGTAGTACAACCAAGAGGAAAGACTTATGTAAGATCTAGAGGAAGGACACAACCTGCACATACCAGAAGAAGATTATTACTTGAAAATGAAAGTGAAATAGAGTCTGATGAGGCAATCAAGTTTATACCATTTGTAGACCTTCCACATGTTCCACAAAGTCTAGATGAATTTATGGAAGGATTAAGGAAATTAGGAAGATTTGGAGCCTTCAGGCAAGCCAAATATGAGAAAAGGAATGGAATAAGAAGATAAAAATAAGATTGAAGAAGCCATTATGGTGACATTGCTAAAATACAGATTAACACCCCTTGAACTTGCAGATAAGTTACTAGAGGAATTGTACAATAAGGTTCATGCAAGATGGAAGTATGCTATCAATGCAAAAAAGGAAATGAGAGAGAGGTCACTAGTACATACTATTCCTAACCTTGCACCATCTAAAATTCATGAAGCATTGAAGAAGTATTCAAATAGATTTCTAGTCAAGGGAAGAGCCCTAAGAATAATGAATGGAGATATACAATCTGTGAAGGAAAATCCTACAAAATGGAAAGATATATTTCACATAGATGATATCAAGTATCAGGAAGCAAAAAAGAATCAAGATGCAACCATTGCTGATAAGATAAAAGGAAGCACAAAATAAATAGATCCTATTGATCTAACTACTGATAATGTAGAGATTATTATTGAAGACATACTTGAGGAAGAAGATCCTACAAAATATTTTTCAAAGGATGAAGATATCATGGGCACATAAGTGAATAATTCCAAGTGCATGGATGTTGATAATGCACCTTTTCTAAGAAAAGATCCAATCACGACACAAGTGAAAAGTTATACATGTGGCTCGGTTGTCATGTCTGGTGTGTCTTGTACAAACTCAATACTGATAAAGAGAAGGTTGATGAACCTAAGGCCACCAAGACTGAACAAGAAAAGAACACCAAGTTGAAACCCCCAACCAACACTGATGGTCAGAAACCAGATATACCACCAACCAACACAACAACTTATCAAAATGTACAAAAGACATAAGACACTCAAAGTGAAATGCAGCAGGAATCACATCTTAAGGAGAAGAATGAAGAGAAAGAAGAAGGATGAAGAGAAAGAAGAAGAGAAAAAACAAGAACAAGTCAAAGTAGAAGAAAGCATAACTGGTACACATACCGAGTCACCAGATGCAACTAAGGCATCACGTTCTAAACTCTCTACTAGAGAGAGCAAGTTGATTGAGAAGAAGAAAAATGAAAAGAGGAAGCGAATTATTGATTTGAGAAATCCTATCATCCTACTGAAAGGTGATCCTAATGTGTTGAAGCCTAAAGAATTGGCTATATTGGTGTAGGAGCACCTAGGTTAGAGAACATTTTTTAAGTTGTTTGTAAGTTGTTTATTTTTACCACTCTTGTAATGACCGAGGTCAATCAGTGAACAAATAACATAGTTGATTTTTAGCTTGTTTTTAGTTTAAGTGTGTGTTGAGGTATTTTTTAAACCTTTGGAAATCCAACCAAGGCAATAGGAACCATAATTGATGAAAGGGAAGTAAGATGGTGTGCTCGGGTTACACTATTTCTCAGGTTTCACTGGTGCTCAGGAAAATCGCTCAGGTATGTTGGTCGGGTATGTCACTCAGGAATGTGCTCAAGTTATTCTATTGCTTGGGTATGCTGCAAAGGTCACTCGGTGTTGTTTCTTGGGCTTTACTATGTTTCTTAGGTGTCAAAGACCAATTTTCTTTGACACCCGACACTGATACTCGGTAATGGCAGTCTGGTGCTCGGCAATGTCGGTTAACGACCCAGGAAACACAGGTTTTGACTTTTCTGACCAGCTGGGTCAATCACAACAACTCCTAATGTTTCATTTTTGTCTTGGATGAATGGTTACACCTATTCCAGTGATGGGAGGATCCTTTATTGATCGCCCATGCCTTCTTTAAGAAAGTTGTTGAAGTTGTTGGAGGGCGCGAGATATTTTTGAGAGATGGATATATAGTTGAAAGTTTATAAGAGAAAGTATAGGGTTGTAAATGTAATAGATTTTAGATTATAAATAGTGAATACAAAAATTAATTGGGAACTATCTTGAGCATTTGTCATGTATTCTATGAGAAATTTGTTTTTTTTTATTGTTCAGGTTGAACCAGTCGGTTTAGCTTGGAGAATGAATCTATCCTAGTAGATTCTACCACATGAAATAGTAGTTTAACGGTGGGCCCTGGGTATAGAGAACTTGAGGTGAAGATCTTAGTGACTTCCTCAAGGTAGGGTTTGATAATACCCTATAAGGTCCATTAAAGAGACCTTGGAGCAGAGTCAGGCTGACTCTCAGTAGCACTAGACCCCATTTCTACATCAGATTAGTATCAGAGCAACTTAAAGATTGGGCTTGTGTTGTTTGGGTGTGATTTTTAGAAGATTATGGAAATTCATCAAACATGGTGTCCAATGCAGAGCTAGCAAGAGACGTTAGAGAGAAGAAGGAGGAGAATAGAATACTGAAGGAACAGTTAGCCAAAATGGCATGTAAGTTAGAAGAAGTGTAGCTTTGAACTACAACAGACAGTGAACTGATGAGAGAAGTTGATGAGAAGGGTAAATTAGTGGTCGAGGAAGACATAATGCCAGAGCCAGACCCTATGCTTCAAGAAGAGCCATTCTTGAAAGTGTTGAAAGAAATGTGTTGTAGTTCCTTAGAAGGTGTGCCTCTATTTAGTGGCAAGATGGATCCATAATTAATCATGCAATGGATATAAGGTCTCAAGAATCACTTTGACTATGATAGTGTGACCAAAGCTGAGAAAGTAAGAATAGCTAAGACAAGATTGAGAGGAATTGATCTCACTTGGTGGAAATTTGTCCAAGATGAAAGGAATAAAGGAGGAAAGAACCCCATAACTATTTGGAAAGGTATGGTGGCTAAGATGAAGGAAACTTATCTTCCTGATGATTATGAAGTGTAGATGCACAAGAAAAGGCAGAATCTGAGATAGAAAGACTTAGAACTCAGTGCCTATACAAAATAATTCCACAAGCTATGCTTAAGGTCCCATGTAATGGAAGAGGAGAGCCTAAAAGTGGAAAGATATCTGAATGGACTCAAATGGATTAATCAAGAAGAGATCAGTCTCTTCAGCCCCGAGACTGTACACCAATGCTATCAACTAGCCCTCAACGTGGAAGAGAAGTTCAAGTAGAAGCAAAACTCAAATAGTAGAGGCAGAGGAAGAGATAATAGAGGTCATAGAGGATTATATGGAGGAAGGAATTTTGAGGCTAAGAACCAGAGTGAGTCCAAACTCACTGAGAATCGTGGAGAATCCAATAACACTAGAGGTGGTTACAACTGGGGAAGAGGTTCAAATAATAGTTCAAGAGGAGCAACCAATAATTAGGGAAGAGGATCTTACTTCTCTTCAACGAAGTGCTATAACTATCAACAGCTTGGGCATCCTGCATCTCGATGTCCTGCAAAGAGATCTACTTCACAACACTAGTAGAATTTGGCAAATAAATGATTATGTGACTAAAATGTTTAATCGCTTGACTAAAATTTTTAGTCACGTGACTAAAAGTGATCATGTTCTACTATTTTTTTGTAATTCACAAATATAAATGACTAAATAAATGACCAATTTGGTCATCGGGTAAAATGACTAAATAAATGACCAATTTGGTCATCAGGTAAAATAACTAAATAAATGACCATATAAATGACTAAATAATTAGTCACCCTTATACTAAAAATGAATAAATGAATGATTAATACTCCTTTACATATTAACATTTGATAATATCATATACTTATATTCTTAGAAGTTGCATTTCACCAATAATGTGTGTTCACCAATAGACTTATTGTGCGAACATTATTCTGACCACTATTTGCCACTAGTTTGTCTTATTTTCTGTCTATAAGATAAAAGTCAAATTTTTTCCTTTTTACATCCAAATGAAACCCTCAAACTTTATTAGATAACACAAGAGGCCCCATGTGATTTCTAAGGAATTCGACACTAGAGGATTCATACATAAAACATGAAAACACATATATTCAGACTATCAAATAAACCCATATTTACAAACATCTTTTAACAAATGAAATATGAAACAATAAGTACATGATCAATAAATATACAATACCAATGTGAAATGTATATGAAATAAATTAAACGTTCATTATATACACACAAGTACGATGACTTTACATGAAAACATACATGAGTAAACATCATCCAACAAATCAAAGCTAGGGCTTTATTAAAGTACATGTATCATGATTATATCATTCATTGCATTCATCATTGTATCTAGGTGAAGCATTGGGCATTCTCAAGAGTTACAATATTTTATGAATTGTGGTTCATAGTGTTTCTTGAGTAGTGATTCAACTTTTTGGGAGGTTATATTTTTTCATGAGTTGTGGTTCACAATGTTTCATAGGTAGTGGTTCACAAGAACCCATATCTCATGAGAATGAATGGTTACATTTTATTCACGTTGCATTTAGGCAATGCTCACTAAGGTGAAGCATTGGGATTTGTAGGAAGTCACCCATCACAATACTTCTCCAATTCAAGTATGCTTAACCAATTCTGTTGTCAAGTTATTTGCATGTCTCATAACACCATTTGATTTATAAACTTCATGTTGAGTTACTTTGTTGATTAATTGATTACATTTTATTATTATCCCTATATCACCCTGTATCTAATTAATTAATTAATCTTTCATTTATGTATGCATATATCTAATTAAATTAAACAAAAAAATCTAATTATGCTTGTAGTAAAATTTCCATAGCGACTGCAAGTCGATTGGTAAGTCTAGATCTCGCATCTTCTTAACATTTTTGTCCATTTAGACGTTGTTAGAAAAAAAAAAAATTAGAAGGTTCTTAGATATTCTATAATTGTTTCATGTAAAAGACAATATCCAAATAAAATAAAGGGGTAAAATATTAACTCTTTTGTGTTTTGACATCTTATTTCTCAAATTCACTTTGAGAAGGAAATGGAGGAAAGGAGAGAAATTTGATTGACTCCAAAAAGCCAAATTTGAGTTCAAAGGGAGTTAATAGAAAAAGCCCTTGTCATTCCCGTAAGCATGCATGGGCACCAATGGACACAAAAATGGTGGCCATGGATAGTGTTTTCATCGGTGGCCACTGTTTTCTTCATAGTTTAGGATCCCCAAGTCGCGACCTCAAGCCCACCACATCTCACAACTAGTAACCCTGCCAGATGCGTTGTGACTGCTTTCTGTGTATAGTTGTGTGTGAAAGGATCTAAACCATATTTGGTATACATTGGTCATTTTGAGTTGTTGAGCGTGGGTAATTTAATCCTCTAAAACAACATAGAAACATGTCACATTAGTTTGTCTGGTTGCTATTCATTGTGCATGATTTCCTTGGCATAGTTAGAAGTATGCTCTTACTATTGCAAGGACAGAAAATTATATGTTAAATAGTTTCTGAAATATATCATGTAAATCTATCTTAATTATATAATTATCAATGATCAAGGTATAAGGTCAAAGTCCTTTTGAGTATATATTTATGTTCTTTGTTCATTCTTTGTAATGTGCTTTTTAGGAATAACTTGCAGTCAATACTTACAGATAAATGTTATATGTTATCCATTTTGAGTACATAATTTTGTTCTTTGTTCATTCTCTATAATGTGCTTTTTAGGAATAACTTACAGTCAATACTTACCATTAAATGTTATTTGTTATATTTTGATAAGTTTGTTTGCAAATATTTGAGTTTTAGTTTTGCAAACTGTTTGTCAAAATGTCTCAATACTATTTATGGAATTTTGAGATGCAATTGTGAATGATTTATGCAAAAATTTATAACAAGAAGTCCCATAGAAAAAATTCTCTAAGGTTCCATCTTAAAGGAAATATGAAAACTGCTTAACAAAATATCAGTTTGATCAAAGCAAAACTTGGTTAAATCTGGAAATGGTCTTTACAGCTCTTGAGGAATTGGGTTATAGAGAAACTTTGGTGATGGAAATTTTACAATTATGGCCTATAGAAGACACCTACTTTAGTTAGGTAATTCTCAGAGCCTCCATATTCTAAATGGGATTCTATGATTCCTTGGTTTGGGTAGATTCACTTATTTTTCCCATGGTGGAGGTGTGAGCATTTTGGATTGTCTTGTCACCAACAGGTTCCTCATTTCCCACAATTATGGCTTCCTTGTTTCCCTTTAACCCCCCTTTAACAACCATGTCATTTGGACACTCACTCTCTATGCTAGTTCTCACCCCTCTCCCCTCCTCTCCCATCTCACCCACCAATAATAGATCAACTTTGATGATGTTATAGCATTGACTATTAGCTCAAATCCACCAAACTTTCAGTCAACTCAAATCCACCAAACTTTCACAGTCAACTCAATCCAAGCTTTGTCTAGTCTCCATGATCTCAAGAGACTATCTTTATGTGGGAAAGGTGGGAGAATATGGAGACTAGAATGAGAAAAATTAACTCAATAAATGACTTGTCAGCAGCTAGCCAACCAAATTACAAATATTATTGACCTAACAAAATCAATCAATGCCAAACTGACTGATAATAACATGTAAATTCTAATCATTCAAAACTAACATATAAAAAATAGAAATATTTCAATGCCAAATTGAAAAACTATATCATCTAATTTTGGAATGCCAAAATGGTACATAGTGACATGAAAATTAAAAGGATCCAGTATTTAATTGGCTAGGATCTTATAACAATAATAGCATGGAACCAATGACAAACTGTTAAGGATATTTAACATTATAATTTATAAATAATAAGAATGGAAATTATGATTAAAATGTAGAAATATTAGAACCCAGAATAAACAATCATCTTCAGGAAACAATACCAATATTATTATATTTGAAATGATTGAAATGTAATGATGCAAGCCTCAGAATGTAATATTACTGTTGAAACTCCAAAATATTGTTGATGATGCCATTCAAAGTTGAAACAAATGAAAACATGCAATTGTGCAATCTCAAAACCTTTTCTGGACCTATGAATGATAAATCAATGTTAACTGTTGTATCTTCTAGTCCCATTGACCTACTTTTGGTCATCTATGGACATTAATATAAGCATTTTATTCTTCTTTCTTGACCATCCAAATGAAATCAATGATCACCTTCTTGTCCTTGAGTATTCTATCTAGGAGTATATGCCTCAAATATAGTGTCTAACTATGGCTAAGGGAGAAATGGTTGGGATATTTTATGGAGTTACAATAAATCTTGTGGTTTTTCACCACTTTAGCCACTTTAGACACTGGTCCAAGGAATGTGTAAAGACAATGCCAAAATTCATTGAGATCAATATGAAATTCATTGTTACAATATATACAAAGGGGGAAATCATAATGTTGAACAACACAATGATGTATATTGCAAAGAATCATTACAAGTCATCAAATGCATGATATAAGATAGTGTCATTGGATAGTTTTATTGCACAAATTTGAAGTTCCACTATCAAAGAATACAATGGCAAAATTATGTCTCAACAAACATCATACAATGATCACTAGATATGAAAGATAGTGAAAGGGTATAGAACATCAATTTAAGTACAGTCAAAGGGCATGCATGATAAAATTAGCAACCTTTTCGTTGAGTGACAACATAGTATTGAGTTTCATGCAATGAAGTAAAATTTTGAGCAAGATCCATTGATCCAAGTGCAAAAGAAGATGTTGTTACATAGATCAGTGTTAAAGAGCCAAAATTTAGAGGTAATTAGGACCACATGCTAGGAGGAAAAGGATAAGATCCATTAAGCAAAGAGAAACAATGGAATTTCAAATTAGTGGTAGAAGATGTTACAAAAGCACAAAGATCTAAACAGTGAAGATAACATAAACAAAACAATGATCAAAAGTTTTATGAATATGATTAGAAAGGTAATTATTGTCCTATTCTACAAACACCATGATTATCATGTATGAAGGAAATAGATAAGTTAGAAGAAGAGTAAAAAAAAATACAAGGACAAACATGAAGACAATGACAACGGTGTTTTCATAAAGAGCAATAATGGAGATATTATGATCAAGAGCATGAAAAGATTGTAAAATACTATCATGAAGACATAGACTTCATTGTTTTAGAGTAGATATGCCATATGCAATAGTTTCAAATGAAAGTTTTGAAAATCAAGTCCAATTCTTAAACATCAACATCTAAGATGAGATGCAAATTATGGTGCAAAGTGCACACAACACAAGTGTAGCTGGCCTACTATCTTTGACAATCTGGTGATGTTCCCATAATCACTGTACTCCTTCAATCTTCAAATATAACTTGTTGAATATCTTCAATCTACCAAATTCCCACAATGCAATATAATCCTTGCATGGGACAACAATATTAAGTCTTCAATGCTCCTAGGGTCAAACTCTCCAAACTACTCCACATATGCTATTTACCTTACCAATTCTTAGACTTCCACTAAGGTTTATAGCTTCCCATATACCTTTAAGAATTCAATTCCTTTAGTCATTTAGACCTTACCAAATCTTGTACACAAGGAATCACAGGAAGTTTCCTTTTCTTCCTAGGTCTGCAACAGTGAGTTTTTTTGCTCCAAATTTGGTACTGGTTATGAAACCAATATTGACCAATATGGTTCTTTGGACTCTCCACTATAATCTTTTCAAACTCCAAACAATCAAACTTTACAAAGTCTGGAAATACAAAACAAACTCAAAGTTTACTCTCACTCTGCCAGGCCGCAACAATGTTCTCTTCCTCTAATTGGGGCATTGGTTATGGACCTAGACACAACAACTATTGAATTAGGAACCTTATATATAAGTCTCCAAAACTCTAAGAACCAAAAAATAACCCTACTCCAGAACCCTCACACCATCACAAACACACCCTATCCTAACTGATCAGATAAATACAAAACAAACTCAAAGTTTACTCTCACTCTGCCAGGCCGCAACAACATTCTCTTCCCTTTAATTTGGGTGTTGGTTATGGACCTAAACACAACAACTATTGAATTAGGAACCTTATATATAAACCTCCCAAACTCTAAGAAACCAAACAATAACCCTACTACAACACCCTCACACTGTCACAAACACACCCTGGCCTAACTAATCAGATTAGGAAAGGATTAATGGTTTGGTATAAGGATGGGCACCTAGAGTTAATTCAATCACTTAGAGAACTTCCTTAGGTTCCAAATAGCTAGGAATAATCATGAGTTTGAGCCCATAGCCTCCTTTAGATATTGTTGTAGATGGGCTTCTTTCTCAGTGGCTAAATACATTTTGGATATTCAGCATAGGGCATCATCACAGAAGCACCCGATGAACTCCTCCACTCCTGAGCCTTTAGAGTATCAAAGTACATGGAAATAACTTGTATTTCACAAATTGGAATCGAATTCCACTGGTGGAATCATGAGTTAGAGCCATATCTTCATCGCCAACTCCAATATGGCAGTTTTTAGACCTGTTCTGCCAGGAAAATCAATAACTCCCACAAATGATGATCAAATCAAACCAAATCTCCTAAAAATGAAAGTATACTCATGCCCCAATCTTGAAATAACAACTAGTCTACTAGTTCAAACTGTACATGACTGTGTAGAAAAAAACATGCACAAAAAATAGTGAATTTTCATAAAAACATGCTCTAGAATGTGTTTTATGTCCAATTGATTCAAATCTAGTTGCAGTTGTTGGGAGAAGAGTTGCAATAGTTAAGCAACATTTTGAAATTTTGTATTTTTCAATTATTCACAAGAACTAACAACATCAACATTGTTGCATCCCACCAAGAGGGAAAAAATAGTAAAAATCCACCAAAGACATAAAATGGTTTAAAATGACCCTAAAACACTTCAGCAACCTAAAACACAAAAATTGCATAAAACACTAAAACAGTCCAATGAACTAAGGACTTAGGGTTTATAAGTGTACCACTAAGATCCTTGTCCACACAAGATGGGCCAAAAAAAAAAGCATAGGATGGATCTAAGTCACATCCAATTATTACAATTTAAAGAAAGAAAACTCAAGTCCTAAACTTAAGTCCTGGGTGCCATGTGCCAAATTATCTCTCAAAGAAAAGTTATGAAGATACAACACATGTCAAACAAGTGGCATATGAGAAAGAGAAGCAAGCATTCTTTGATTTCTACTATCAAGATATTAAAAAATCAGAGGAAAACTTTGGATCAAATCTTAACGGATGATTGCAAAGGATAACTATATTTGACAAGATCAAACATATGACCATTAACCTAGAAAGGGTTTTTCAATTCCCATGGAAATGCTTTTGAATCCTATCCACTTTTCATGAATGTCCCATTCATGGTATAAATATATCCTTGAGGAACCACATCAAACCTTAAGGAAAATCATCACATTTTTTATGAAAATTCATAACACTTCTTAAAGAAAAGTGACAATGGCTTAAAGAGAAGTCATGGATTCTATTATGCCCTGCATCCTCGTCCCTCCATTTTGTGTGCAAAATGTTGGGTCCCCCTTTTTTTTATTTTTTTTCTTTTTGGTCTTGCCTTATCTTTTTCTGTCTTCTTTTTTTTCTTTCTCCGGGGTTTTCTTCCCCGCGGTTGTGCTTTGTTTTGTTGGTTTCTCATGCCTCCGGGACCCCAGTCCTGGAGTTGGTCATCCTTTGTCAAGAGCTAGACTGTGGACTCCAAAATTCTCCACCGCGATGTTCTCTTTCCTTAAGGTGATATCGTCGCAGGGAATCCCCGGGCCTGGAGTCTAGAGGTCTATCTGTCCAGAGTTCATGGATGGAGAGGTGGCTTACTTTTTACCATGGGTATAAATAGAATTTACCTGTCATTTTCACATTTACCATGATTTAAACACTCAAGCAATCAGAGGGATTTCAGAGTGATTTACAGCGATTTAACGATAATCTAGTGCTAAACATTTCCAGCATTTTTGAGCGATTGTGAGTGGTTTGTAGTGGCAGGTTGTGATTGTTTGGTAGTTGTAGCTATTACAGAGCTTTCATAGAGGCTTCCTTTCCTCTCTTCCTGCATTTTCAGGTTGGTGCCTCCTCTCCCTTTAGCTTTCCTTATGTCTAGTGTCGTTGTTTTCTTTTTGTTTTTGTTGTCTTTGCCTTTTGGTTTTGTTCATTTTTGTTTTTTGGTTTTTCCGCCCATTGGTGAGTCGGCTCTGCCAGAGGGTTGTCCACCCTCTGCGCATGTGTAGTCTAGTCTATACATAGTGTAGGAAGTTGTATATATTCTGTGTTTTTCCTGGTTTCTTGTAGATATTCGTTCTGCAGTATATATGTGTAAATTTAGTGTATATTTATTATATATCCCTCTAGTCTGCATGTGTATATCCCTTATCTCTAATGTATATCCTATGTGTATCCTACTGGGTAGCTTAGCAAGCTCACCATGCTGCCTGTGTCGCTGGTTTTTCATCCACAAACTCATTCTGAGCAGAATACCACCTGTTTGAAACTCGGCTCTCGACCAGTTTCAAACAGGCAGTTTTCTCTCTCCTTCGTAAAACCAGCCTAGCCCTCATTTATGTCCCATGCACACATTTAAATCTGTCCAAGTGGCCTTCACTTTTTGCACATTCAGACAGTTGGCTCTGCCATCATTGCCATAACTCCCATTTATTGCTCACCCACGTGGGTCTGACGGTTCACCTTTTTGTACACATCTTTACCAATGGTTACTTCTCTAGGCTCCGAGTCTCCTGCCATCATCCATCCCATGTCTTTCTTACCAAATGCAATAAAATTCCCATACCCAGATGGTCAATCAAATTCCTAAGTTCATGATATGTATGTGTGCTTTCCAGAGTTTTTGAATGAAACTAACTTTTGAGGGAAAGCAGACACCATAGTGGTAAGACCTCTGGACCTTGGAGTATTTATTAATACATTCTAACAGTCACTTTGCCTTGCAGGTTTCCAGAGTATACTTTCAAACATGTCTAAAGCATCTGCATCCTCACCACCCAGAAGTCCAAAACTTCCATCTGCAGCAAGTACCAGGGCGACAGTAAAATCCAAAATGGAGAAGGCTCTAGAAAAGATGTCTTTGAGCCTAAAATACGTTAAGGATAGAGTCATCGTGGGCTCAAATATTGACTCCAAGGTCCAGCTTTTTACTGACACTAGCATCGGAACATGGCCAGAAATGCAGACCTTGGTCAAAGTTATGTACATTCAATGACAAGCCAAAGATCCTTTGGCCATTAAAAATAGAAACTCTGGGATGCTTAAAGTAGCTTGCTTCCCATGCTCGGTGCAGTCACCAGAGCTTATTCTCACACTCTTAGCTCTTTACAACCCATTTGTTTGGGCTTCTATGCTCGCACCGCCGGAGCCAACAGGTTACCCCACTCCTTTAGTGTCTCTCGACCCTGATACCTTCCAGAGGAGCTTGGGAATCCCACAGTTCACCAAGCTGACCATGGTCACCCAGTCTGATGCCTTGGCCCAATTCAAGCAATTGGAAGAGGTAGCCCGCATATATATGAACAACAATTGGCTCAAAGTCCCGAAGAGGGACCCCAAGAGGATGAAGCTAGAGATCCCCAAGTCTGAATTCAAAGAGAGCATCTGGATGGGGATAATAACACTATGCCAAGTCTTCAAGAAATAGCATGCCTGAGAATTTTCTGGGTGGATGTACTACTTCTTGCTTGGTATAAGTACAGCAGGGGAGTTTTTTGACTGGGTGGCATAATTTAAAATCATGTCGACTCCCAATTCCTTCAGCTGGCCAATAAGAAGAAATTTTATATGACTTCTTATGTTTTTTGGGCCCTGGCACAACAGAGACCCCAGACCAATGGGCTACTCACTGAAGGCATACTTAGGCTCAGCCCAGATTAGAAGGCCCCTTGGGATTACTTCCCACAGATTCAATGGGAGGCCAGTTTCCCCAGTTTTTGCAGAGTAAATGATGCATTCATTTACTATCACCTGCTCACACCCACCCAGGATGTAGGATACCACCTGTCCACAAAGGCGATGAATTTGGTCTAGAGTTATGGATACTATTATATACAATACCAGTAGCATACTTATATAAGGGTGACCGGCTTCTCTGGGAAACCCTACTTGTTGCCCAAGCACTGTGGGGACAAGATAGTCCTCCTGGAATATTGTCATCAGATAATGGAGCTGCACGCCTTCTATGCCCTGAAGAAGGTAACTAATATTCCATTCCTAATCACTTGTGGGAATTATTCATGCAGTCAGGCTGCCGCAAAAGAAGCAGACAATGAGCTAAAAAGCTATAACTTGGTGAAATTCTACTTGGTGCGAAAGCATTTTGATCTGCACGACAAGATTGTGGTGGCACTTCCCCAGGCTTCAGAGCCCCTTCAATATCATATGGAGGACTTTTGGGAAGGCTGCTAGGATGATGTGGAGGTTTGAAGCTAGCACTACGTTAGGATGACCGCGGGCATGATGGAAAGATTGAAGCTCTAGAGATTCTTGGAGGACTTCTTAGATGCTGGCTCCATGATAGATCCACAGTACAAAGTAAAGGGGATCGATACATTGTCTCTCCCACCAATAAATTGGGATTCTCAGGAAGGGTCCACCGTTGAGGACTTCACCATGAGGTGGTCGAGTTCAGCCATGCTTACTTCAAGAAGGTGTGCCCCAGGAGTGTCCGCAGAGCAGCCCAACCAGTACCAAAAGAAACCCCAAGGGCTAAGACTTCTTCATAGGGAGTGGACAAAGGAAAAGGAATAATGATGACTCCTCCTATGTAAGAAGTCCCTATTAAAGAACAAATAAGGCAATCGGTAGCAACCTCCTAGCAAATGAGGGAGAACCTAATCATACAGCTGGCTACCCCGGTGCTCATGGATAGACCTGTTCATCCTCCATCCTCCCCTTCACTAGCAGCCTTGATTGTTAAGGAAACTAGGGTGGATCCGGTGGAACAAGTAGTAGTAAGGGATGTTGGCCCACCCTTGATTACCTAGAGGAGGAGGCTTGACCCTAAGCCTAAGAAGGAGCCGGAGTTGGGGATGCCCCAGACTCCACAAGTTGAAATCCTTTCTTCTGACTCCCTGGAGCCAGAGAAGGAAGCAAAACATGCCAATGTCCCAGCCCACCCTCCTCCACGGGATGAGTTTGATGATGTTTTTGCAACCAACAAGTTTGATAACTTACAGGGGGACATCGAGTAGACGGAAGAAGTCCTGGCTGAAGAGGAAGCTGAGGAATAGAAAACTACGCAGGAGCAGGAAGAGCCAATGGAAGAAGAAAAGGAAGTAGAATAGGAAATCACCTTCGAAGTTCTGGAGATGCAAGATGTGGGGGTGGACCAACAAAAGTAGAATGAACAAGCGGTATCTATTGAGGGAATCAAACCTATGGGAGAAACTATAACCTCAGCCACCACATTCCAAGTGCCACTCCCAAGAGCAACCTTTGGGTAGGTAATAACCGTGCCACAAATGCTAAATCTTGGCCCGGTACCTCCCCTATTTTCAAAAGATGTATCAGGAGAAGAAATCCCCGTGACTGAGGCCGAAGAGCAAGAACAAGAGGAAGAAACCCCCGGGACAGCTGACGAAGGCCCCGACAAAGCTAAAGATGCAGAGGACAAGGCAGAAGAGATAAACATCACCGGGGGAAATGTTCCAGATGAAGCCCAAGATAAATAAAAGGGGGCAGGTGAGACCCACACCACTGAGGAGGAATAGCAACAGGGAACCGGGGAAGAACCAAAAGAACAGACTTTGGTGAACAAGCCACCCTTGCTGCCTCAGTGGCTAGTGGAGAGCAAGAAGAGAAAGGCCCTGTCCACCCCGAAAGCTCACCTCTCTCTAGCTAAGATGATGACCCAGGTCTAGGAACCACCAAAGGCCAAGAAAGCCCAGATGGTTCATACTCTTCAAACTGGGCCAGGCGGAGAAACAGTTGTCATTGTTGCAACGCCTCCCCCAGACATCGATGAAGTGGCAGCCAAGGCTGGAGACTATGATATCACAGAGATATCACTGGGAAAGAGAGGTAAACAGGGCAAAGTAAACCTGTTAAAAGAAGTGGCCAGGGCGGTGGAGGCCTGATACAAAAAGGAGGCCCAAAGACTCAAAGTAGAAAAGGAAAAGACAGCGAACCTCATGGGGTTTCTTACTGAGCTGGCCTGGCCCATTAGTGCCATTCCCCTAGAGGCCTCCACGTCCAATGCATTATTACCATAGAGTGACATTAACTCTCTGTGAGCAATGAAGAAGAAGGCACAAGCGGTCGATGAGTGGGTCGCTTTGCAAATAGGAAACACCCGGTGTTTCCTAATATCCACCCTCCCAGATTTATATGCGGCATGACACATTCTGCATCAGGCAGAGACCATCCTTAATAGATGGGAGGGTGACATGGAAAACTACAAGGATTGGAAGGTAGATCTGGAGGAGCTCCTCAACCTTGGGGAAGAGATGGTCTCCAAATCTGAGATTCTAGGAGAAGAATAATTTGACTTTGTGAGGACCTAACACTCCAGACTTGACCTCACATTAGAGGTACTCAAGCAACTGTTAGGGGCTCTGTATGATAAAGTCAACACAGTGCAATATTCTTCAAATATGTACAAGGCATTTGTCGCAAAGGTCTCCGAGGCTGACCCATTCAGCACAGACACATGCACTCTAGAGGAATACATTTTGAGTAAGTTTGATGAATTGATAGAGTCCAAATATCAATCCCTAGAGGGACTAGATGGGACCCAAATGATAGGGCTAACTCGCATGGTCGTCAGTGGTCATGATGCGGAAAAAATGGCCGACGAGTTCAAGGATAATGTTCTAGAGCTAGGGGAACAAATTGAGGCGGCTAAGTACCGACGGTCCTGCCTTAGAGAAATTGATGAGGATGGAATCTCCTACCTCCTCCAAACATTCAATGACAACAAGCAACAATAAAGTTTCTCTGGAGGCTGGAGAAAACCCAAACATTCAGTATTCTTTATTCTTTTGGAATGAAAGTTCTTGGATCCCAAAATCCTGGATCCCAAATTTTATATTCTTTCAAGTGATCCATGTCCATGTCCCCGAGGCTGACCGGTCACTTTCAGAAGTGGTTAATAAAGGTTTTCAGAAGGTAGTTGGCTACATCGAGGAATGTCAGATCAACAGTTGGTTTTCTGACAGATGGTCTTCTCGAGGCACCACTTCAGAGGTACACCTGGCACATTGGAGACAGGGCACCACATTTTCTATTTATGAGGCATGTAGCCTCGATCCCTGGGGACTTGATTTCTTCCTTCTCTCTCCTGGCTCTCTTCTCGAGGCTGATTCTTCTGCTCTACCTTCTTGTCTTATTCTTCTAACATGTCAGGCCTATTCCATCTCAATGTCTTTTGTAGGGTGACATAGGTAGTACCAGCTCCCGGATAATATATTTTATTGCAACATAATGTAAAATAGGGTTAGGGTTAGGGTTAGATGAAGATGTGTATAAATAGTAAGACCGACCCATTTCCAAGGGTCAGCGAAATTGGTGATTTTGCTGTCCACAGTAATAGAAAAGTGATTTATCATTTCAGTTGTAGAGATCAAGGCTCCATTGTTTCACTTTCCAATAGTTAGATGCTCCCCTGGAGCCACCATTGTATCACGCACCAGTGCTTGCTAGAAAAAATATTAATGAAGGGAGAATTCTTTACAATGATGTTGTTGGCATTCAAACTTCTGAGTTAATGGTATTTTATGTTTCATGTTCCTTATGTCTTCTGCTCTAATATTTCAAGTAGCTTAACGACCTCTTTTCTCTTGCTACTGATAAAATACTAACTGACGGTTGTGTATTTCTTCAGTATTTAGTGTAGTATATCAGGGCATTATCGATGTTTTGAATGTTTAAACATAACTATAGATAGATGAAGTATTTCTGACCCTACAGGATCTTTTTCAGTTTATTTTCTAAGTGTAGAATGCTTGGAGAAACCTTACCTTCCTGAATCTCCAGAGAGAATGAGTTGAAGAAACCAGCTATCCCCCTCGAAAACAGTCACTTCTCCCAACCAAGCCCCACACTGTTGTGACCCGACACCCAGGTGCTTGGAGGCCTGGGGAATCTAACTTCCCCGGATAACCTTTGCAAGTAGAGTTGGCCGGTACCCCCAGTACCCGGTGACAACTTATGACTATTGGCAGACCCAGTAAGTAAAACCCCATCAACAGGTTCATTAAAAAAAAATCATGGAGATCCTTCAAGTCAGCAATGAGCTTCAATGACAATAATCACTACTCATCTCTATTTTGCACATCAATGTGATCCATACTTTAGCATCATTGGTCACTATTTTCAGACTATGCCATTGTATATTCCTTTTATTTACTATACAGAATAGTCATGAGCCCCTTTATGTTAGTATAATTCATTAATTTTACATTATACGTATCAGTGTATTTCATTCTTAGTTAATTTTATCCAAATGTCAAGAGTATATGTCATAGCCAACCTTTTATTTTCTATGGGTTGTTATTATCACCATCTCCTCAACTATTTATATAATCAACATTTGATATTTAGATATTTTTTGTCCTCAACTATTATTGTCCCTGATACCTTAATTATCTCTCACTCAAGCTCATGAATCTACATTGTAAATAGAGGCTTGTAGGATGCAAAGGTTCTCATGCCAATAATATTCCTAGGGATTTTTATGTTAATTATTTTAGATAACACTTCAAAATTGAAACTTCACAACAACAGAAAATAATGACCATGAACATAAAATTCCAATCCAGACATTCTATAAGTAAGTCATTACAACAAAAAACTCAGTTCAAATTTTATGCAATTCTTTGAAACAAACTGCAATCAACTGAGAATGTTCCAACAAATTAAAAGCTTACAATTAATGATGAAGAAAAATTAACACTCTTTGGATCTGATTTATTTGGTAAACCAATTGAACCTCAAACTCTTTGTTTCTATCTCCATGAATCTTGATTTATTATTTCTGTAGAGAAAATAGACCATACTTGGATGCACTTTCTAGTATCTTATCTTTCACCTTATCATCTCCCCATTTTTCCATGTATCTCCCCTCAGCCTGAAACATTCAAAACCAATCTATATTTCTAGTTTCAAATTCTACATATTTAATTAAATGAGATAATAGGGATTTTTTAGAACTTAGACATAATTTAAATGTGATTTTATAGAGGATGTTGTGATCAGAGTAGCAGATTTTTGAATTTATGTTGTGTAGTGGAAGATATTCTATGACCCTTATGAGATTCACTAATATCCCAACCTCCCTCTTACTACATATTCAAACATGATAGTCCACTTCCTCGGCCTTGCAAATGTCCAGCTGAATTCAATAGCAGCAAAAAAAATTGACTTTCAGCAATGAAAATGTGTCTAAATTCCTTTTATATTGATTGAAGGAGTTGAATAATTTTTCAATGATTATTTATGTAGATGATGTTAGAATAGTCCCAAAGGATAACTGAAAGCGGGGGGGGTGAATCAGTTATCAGTAACTTTAGTTATTTTACTTCCTTAACTTCAAAATACAACAAAGTAAATGCTTAATCAGATAACATAGTACACAACACACAATTTGATTACGGGGAAACCAATTAGTAAAAACCCCTGTGGGAATTAACACCCACAATGAGCTATATCCTGTTTTATAGTAATCCCTGTTAGAAGATATTTCAACCTTGTTAGGATTTGTACTTTACAATGCAATAAGTATAGTGACCTAGTTAAGGGTCGGACCCTGTTAGGAGTCTTTTACAAATAACCTTGTTAGGGGTGGTGGACTCACTGTCCAAAAGCTCACTGCTTGATGGTGAAGGCTACAACCTTCTGTATAATAGATATGCACTATATATGATGATGAACTATAGAGTAGACCTATTGTCTTGATCAGTTCCAATGTATTACAATCTTTCACTTCTTCTTCACATAGACTCTTGATGAATGAACCACATCTGATATTCTACTTTTTACATCTTCTGTCTCTTTTCATATCATTCACACTTAGCGTATCACAATTTACTTGCTATAAGTATCTTTCTCAAAGTATGATATCATGGGACTTGTAAGACAACTCTTCATAACATCCTTGTCAGTTCTACTAAGCACGCAAGCATAATTACAACTACACAAGTATAAACTAAATAGACGCGACACTTCACTAAGTCGGCCTCACCAAATTAACTCTAACTTTGAAATCTTCTTGAAACATGTTTGGCACCTTTAGATGAATATCATCATCTCATAACTAATCATGAATATACACATGTATATCCTAAAGATAGGCGCAACTCAAGAAATATGTTACATACATCGGCTTTGTACAGATACACTTCCAGAACTGTAACTGCCAATAACAAAATTACACAACATGACTAAAACATCATATCTAGATTTGTGTGTATGAACATAACATAATAAACATGTCAACAACATGTATCTAACCATGCAAGTCTTCATGTCATCATTCTGATAAGTACATACAGAATTACTACAGTGTATTATATGTTGTCATCAATGACAAACATACAATCAATCAACTGCTCAGAATCAAATCTCCAAAAATCTCCCTCTTTGACATTGATGGCAACATATGATATCAAAAACAACCTCTGTTCATGGTGTCCTCTTTCTTTTACAATCTTCTCAATATCCTCATCAAAGATTTCTCTAAACTATTGCAGTTCCTCTAACTGTGTTTTTGTTCCATGTATATACTCCCCCAGAGTATATGCTCCCCCTTAGTACATACTCCCCCTTACTATATACTCCCCCTTTGACATTAATGGCAAAGGGTGTCATAGATCTTTAGGCACAGGTACTACTCCAGAAGTAGAGTAGTCAACCATTCATTAGTCACTTAATGACTGATGTTCTTGCTGCTTCTTCTAAACAGACTCAGGAGAGGGAATTACCCCCAACTGCTCCCTCAGATACACAAAAGTATCTTTTGATAAGGGCTTTGTGAAAATATCTGCCAACTGTTCTTTGGTGCTTACATAGTCCAATTTAACTTCTTTGTTTTCAACCTTTTCTCTTAAGAAAGGGTACTTGATCTCTATGTGTTTTGTCTTTGCATGCATCACAGGGTTCTTAGACATGTTGATAGTGCTAGTATTATCACATTGAATAACAATAGGATAATCAACCTGAATGCCAAAGTCTTTAACCATCTGCTTGATCCAAACCATGGTTGAACAATTTAGCGCTACTGCAATATATTCAGCTTTTGTTGTTGACTAAGAAATACAGTTCTTCTTCTTGCTTATCCAAGAAACCAACCTATCTCCAAGAAATACCGCTCCTCCTGAAGTGTTCTTCCTATCATCAATACAACCTGCCCAATCTGCATCAGTATACACATGAAGTTGTACATTCTCTGATTTAGGATACCATAAACCATAGTCTATAGTTCCCTTTAGATATCTAAATATCCTCTTGATTGCCATTAAGTGATTCTGCTTGGGTTCAGCTGCAAATCTTCCAACAATGCCAATTGCATTAGATATGTCAGGTCTAGATTGAGTTAGCTAAATGATTTTACCAATCATAGATTTGTACAATGTCTTATCAACTACTGTGGAATCATCATCTTTTGAAAGCTTGCTTCCTATTATCATGGGAGTGCATACTGGCTTACAGTCATCCATCTGAAAGGCCTTTAGTATTTCCTTCATATATTTTGACTGATTAATGAATATACCTTTATCTGTTTGTTTCACATTTAGTCCCAAAAAGTATTTTATAGGACCAATCATACTCATTTCAAATTCATTCTGCATTTATTTTGAAAATGCTTTACTGAGCTTGTCATTACCCCCAAAGATAATATCATCAACAAATATGGCAACTAATAATAATCCATCAGGTGTCTCTCTTGTGAATAGGTTATAATCTGTTGCTCCTTTCTTGAATCCAATCTTGGTAAGATAACCATCAAGTCTCTCATACCAAGCTC
>MU225848.1:486158-496450 GCA_018584345.1 Thuja plicata
TGGCCGGACCAATTCATCCTCCTTCCTCCCCATCGATGGCAGCCTTAATGGCGAAGGTGATGGGGGTGGATCCTATGGAGGCAGTAGCAATAGCAGATTCGGGGCCACCTCTGATCACCCGAAGGAAGAGAAAGCACATCAAATAGCCCAAGGCAGAACCAGTGCCAAGGGCTTCCCTCAAAAAAGAAGTGGAAATCCTTTCTTTGAGTTCCCCGGAACCGGAGAAGGAAGTAGAACAAATGGAGGACCTAGCTAGTCCCCCTCAAGAAGAGGAGTTTGATATGTTTGCAGCCGATGAGTTCATAAATCTGCAAGGGGACGATACACAAGCGGGGACGGAAGTCCTGGAGCAAGAACAAGAGGCTGTGGATCCAGAAGACCGTGAAGAAGAAGCTGCGGGACAAGAAGAGTAGCAAACAGAAGAAAAGAGGCCAAAACCAGAGATTATCTTTGGAGCCCCAGAAATAGAAGGTCTGGGAGTGGACCAACAACCACCAAGTGAACAAAAGGCATTCACTGGGGAACCCAGACCCAGAACTTCAGGACCAACCGTAACCCCAGTCGCCTCGTTCCCAAGGCCACTCCCGAGGGCAACCTTCAGGCAGGTTATCACAACGACCCAAACTCTAAATCTTGGCCCGATATCGCCCCTACTACCAATGGATGAAGAAGAAGAAGAAGAGCAGCATGAAGAAGAGATCCCTGAAGAAGCCGACCAGGGTCTAGACACATCAATTGACATTCGAGACCAGGCTGAGGAGATACAAATTGAGGATGTTGCTACAGAAGAGGTTCCAGCAGGAAGGGAAACAGAGGAAATAAGTGTTGAAAAGGAGCAGTCACCACCGAACACCGGGAGAGGATCTGAAGAACAAACTCTGGCAGGAAGGCCACCTCTCCCACCTCCATGGTTGGAAGAGAGAAGAAAAAGGAAAGCTCAATCTGCTCCAACAGTCCCTATCTCCCTGGCTGAAATGATGGCCTTAGCTCAGGCCCCGCCAAAAGCGAAGAAGGCCCGGACAGTTCATACCCTTCGAATTGGGCCGGGTGGAGAAACAGTTGCGGTAGTGGCAACGTCTCCCCCAGATGCCGATGAAGCGACTGCAAACCCCGCAGACTACAAAATTGCAGAGGTATCCTTGGGCAAAAGAGGAAAGCAGGGCGAACTAGGCTTGCTGAAGGAGGCAGCTCGGGCAGTGGAGGCCCAATATGAAAAGGAGGCCCAGAGGCTCAAGGCAGAAAATGAGAAGAGTGCAAACCTACAGAGCTAGCCTGACCCCTCAACACCGCCCCTCCATAGACCTCCACATTAGAGGAATTGCCACAGAGCGACATAGACTCCCTACGAGTAATAAAAAAGAAGGCCCAGGCTATAGACGAATGGGTCGCTCTACAGATAGGAAACACCTGGTGTTTCCTAACGGCCACTCTCCCAGATTTATATACGGCCCGACAGATTATTTTACAGGTGGAGGCACTGATTGAGCAGTGGGAGAGTGACGCCGAGAATTACCAGGCGTGGAAGGTAGAGTTCGAAGAGCTCCTCACCCTGGGAGAAGACATAATTTCTGAATCCAAAATTCTGGGTGAGGAATCATTTGATTTCGTAAAGGCTAAGCACTCCAGACTGGACCTCACATTGGAGGTAACCAAGAAACTAGTAGAGTCTTTACAGGAAAAGGTAAACACAATGAAGTATTCTTTTAATTTATACAAGTCATTTGTAATAAAATCTTCTGGGTTTGATCCCCTTGGTACGAATACTTATACCCTCGAGGAGTCAGTCTTGGGAAATTTTGATGAAAGGATGGCATCCCGGTATCAATCCCCGGAGGGGATGGATGGGGCCCGAATGGAAAAACTGACCAAAATGGTGCTTAAGGGCCATGATGCCGCAAGGATGGCAGATGAGTTCCGAAATAATGTTTCAGACTTGGCGGAACAAGTTGAATTGGCCAGACACAGAAGGGCCAGCCTAAGGAAGATTGATGAAGATGGCATTTTCCACATCCTTCAGGCCTTCAATGATAATAAACAGCCTTGAGCGTTCTCTGGGAACCGGGGAAACTTGAGTTTTAAACATTCTTTATTCTTTTGGGGGCGTAAGTTCCCAGATCCTGGAGTTCCAGATCCATAATTTTGTATTCTTTAAAGTGATCCGTGTCCCGGTCCCCGAGGCTGACCGGTCACTTTTAGAGGCGGTTAATAAAGACTGTCAGAGGGTAGTTGGACACATCAAGAGGCATTGGCTCGGCAGTTGGCTTTTGACAGGGTGATCTTCTCAAGGCACCGTTCAAAGGTACACCTGGCACATTGGAGACAGGGCGCCGCATTTTCCATTTATGAGGCATGTAGCCTCGGTCCCCGGGGCACCTACTTTCTCCTTTCTTCTCTATGGCTCTCTTCTCAAGGCCGATTCTCCCGATGTATATTCTTGTCTTCTTCTTCTGACATGGCATACCTATTCCATCTCCAGGTCTTTTGTAGGGTGGCGCAGGTAGTACCGGCCCCCAGATATTGTATTTTATTAAAAGAGTAGTAAAATAGGGTTAGGGTTAGAAAGAGTTGTATAAATAGGCAAATCGGCCCATTTCCAAGGGTCGGCAAAATTGATGATTTTGTTGTCCATAAGAAATAGCAAAGTGATTTCTAGTTTTAAGTTGCAGAGCTCAATGCTCCATTGTTCTGTTCTTGGTAGTTAGATGCTCCCTTGGAGCCACTATTGTATCACGCACCAGTGCTTGCTGGACTAAAACATTAATGAAGAAGGAAGGATTCTTGGCAATGAAGTTGTTAACGTCTCTGCTTCTGAGTTAATGGTATTTCATGTTTTAATGTTTTGTATGTCCTTCACTCTGATATTTTAAAGTAGATTAACGACCTCTTTATTTTTGCTACTGATAAAATGCTAACTGATGGTTGTGTATTTCTTCGGTATTTAGTGGTCTTTCAGAGTGTTGTTGATGTTCCAGACTTTTCAGCATGACTGTAGTTAGATAAACGTTTCTAACCCTGCAGGATCTTTTTCATTTTATTTTCTAAGTGTAGAATGCTCCGAGAAACCCTTACTATTCTGAATCTCTAGAGGAATGAGTTGAAGTAACCAGCTATCCCCCTCGAAAATAGTCACCTCTCCCAACCGAGCCCCGCACCGTCGTGACTCGACACCCAGGTGCTTGAAGGCCTGGAGGATTTATTTCCCTCGGACAACCTTTGCAGGCAGAGTTGGCCGATTTCTCCAGACTCTGAAACCCGGTGACAACTTATGACTGTTGGCGGACCTGGTCAGCAAAACCCTGTCAACAGAAACTGGCGCTAGAAGGAGGGCATGAACTCATCCCCCTCCCAAGATTCTCATTTTACACCTCTTGATGGTTCCCCGAGCTGTAGTTTTAGGAGACAAGCCTTTAGTGGGATTGGGTCCTTTTCCCCAGCTAAATTTGAAAGAGTCCTTAGGTCTGCCTCGAATCTTGGAAGGTTTGTCGAACTCGAGCCTCCTGCTCAAAAGAAACGGACGTCGAAAGTCATACCAGCCACTGTTGTCTGGAGATCTACCATATCTCTGAATACCCAAACTCCCCAGACGGTCCCGGGAACCAGTACTCAAACTACCCAACATATAGTTCCCCCAATGGCTGCATACTTTGGAAACACTGGGTCCCCAATGGGCACTTTTTCGGGCGCAATCAACAACTTACCTTCTCACCAGAGAAGATTTTCCCACGATATGAGCACTTAGGCTCACGGACCACAAAAAAACACTTACATGCATATAAGGATGCCATGAATCGACACCGGATCCAGCATGAAGATGTTGTGACCCGCATGTTTCCCTTGTCCTTAGGACAAAGCGAGTTGAACTGGTACCTGAACCTTCCCGCCACCTCCATAAACACTTGGCCGGATATGGAAGACGCCTTCTTGGCTGCCTTTCACGTGCATGTGGACCCAGCCTGGTTCCATAGCCAGTTCATCTCCATTAGAAAGGAACCCATTGAACCTCTTGCAGCATTCAACCATAGGTTCCAGCGTGCCTTCAAGAGGTGCACAGGCCCTTTTGTCCCATCGCTGGATGTTACCATACAGACATACCTTAATGCGATGGACCCTTTCGTTGCCACCCTCCTTTGGAGAACAACCACCCCGGGCGACCGGGATACTTTGGAAAAAGTCTACAACCTGGCCTTAGAGTTGTCCCATGGTCTCAATAAATCCCCGGGCAGGATTGGGCAGAAAACACCTTTCAATATGATCCCCGGCGGAACCACTTATGTCGGGGGTTACAATCCCAATCTGGCAATAGGTGCCTCCTCGATGGTGATGAATCTCCTGCCACCTTTGATAGACCAACAGGCGTGATATGTTTACCCCTCCCAGACCCAGGTGACACCAGGTCTGGAAGTCTTCCCTTGGAATCAGCCACAGCAAACATAACAGACTCAGACACAGCCGTCTGGAGTGCCCTTCTTCCAGTCATCCGCGACTAGAGGATTGCTGCCCTCGACTCCGGTCAATCCTGCTGCATTCCTGGGAAGCCAACAACAGCCACAGCCGTCCCATTGTGACACTAACACTCAGTTGACCGTCGAGGTTGAGTCCCTCTGGTGAATGTTGTCCACTCTGACCATGGACATGGGTCAACTAAAGGCTGGGTCCTACGCGCCCCAAAACTCAAATTCCCAGAGAGGGAATATCTTCTCCGGCCAATGAAACAACAATGCCGGGGGAAGAAAATTCAACAATGGGCCTCGGCCAAACCAACAACAATGGAATAATAATGCTAACATCGGAGGCCCGCCTCCGAACTAAAACACCAACCAAAATGGTGCTGGACCATCCCATTTTACGTCAGTCGCAGACTTCTAGCCCATGACTAATTGGTGTCGGCTGCACGATACAAGTTCACACAATGAGGTAAATTGTGCCACTTTGGAGAAAGTCATAATGATCTCCCAGTTGGACAGGCAGTAATCGCATGATACCGCTCCCCTAGAGCCCCTTGTCCAAGACCAAACCCACAGTGCCTTCACCTGTGATACCATCTTCTTCGGTACTTCCAGAGAAGATGAAGAAGAATCTGAACTACAGGGATTCTTTGATGAATCCATTCCGCCCTTTGAGGCCAATGCCTTTACCAACCCACGGGCTCCATACAACACCCAGAGCCAGGAGGGTAAAGGACCAGCTTACACGCCCATACCTCCTACCAAAGATACTTCTCCTCCCCGGAGTAATACAACTGATCGACCTGTCCCTCCAAAAGGTCCTAGCTCTAACCAAGCAAAGGATCTCGTGGAGGAAAATCACCAGTTCTCGGGAGGAAGGTTCGACATCACGAAGGCGTTAGAGCAGACCACCACCTCCATGACCTTGATGGAGGTTTTGTTAAATTGTCCTGAGCAGAAAAAGTCCCTTCTGAAGCTCTTAGGGAACCCAGAAGTAGTTAGCCGCCCTCCCAAGACTATCTCCTTCGAAGATGCTAATGTAGCTGCCTTCCGGGGAAATAATGAGGATCCTCCCTTTCTACTAGGCCTGAACATTTATGGCAAAAATATACACAATTTCCTAGTAGATTCCGGAGCTTCGGGTAACATCATGCCCTTATCCATTTTTCAGAAGCTCAGAATCCACCCCACCCCGTCTAATGGCGCAATGATCAAACTGGATAAGACTGCTGTAAAAATGATGGGGGAATTGAAGAACGCCCGGATACACCTTATCCAGGACCCCAGGATAGCCAGCATCATTGACATCCAAGTGGTGGACATCCCAGAGACTTACGGGATGTTACTAAGTCAGAATTGGTCTAAATCCTTAAATGGATACTTTTCGACCGACTTCACCCACTTGTGGCTTCCATGGGAAGGAGAATCCAATCAGATCCGGGTCAAAAGCGAACCCCGGATGAAACAGGCCCTTACCGAAGTCGGGAGGGTCAATAAAGTCCTTTTCTCCGAGACCTCTCTGGGGGTGTACCGACCTCTTGAAATCTTAACATTTGATTTCATCCCTAGAGAGGACCCCGTAGTGTTGCAAAGAGCACAGGAATTAGAAGAAAATGTGAGAGTTGAAGTTAACTCTCAGGGCCCCACAGCGACCCTTTCCACACTCTTATCCGGCACTTGGTGTCGATTGCATTACCAAAAACATTCAGAGCATGAGTGTGAGCCATGTCTGTCGATTGCTACTCGGCAACTTGATATCCTCCGGAGTAAACATACAACCGATTCCCTGAGACCCAGTACTTCTATGGGATGCACTCCTTTAGTGCCACCCGCCCGGGAATCACGAACTGAAATGCCTCCGGGGATAAATTCCACTTTCACACCGGTAGTGCGGGAGAAAATCCCCAAGTCTCCCAGCGATAATCCAAAGAAAACTCCCCCTCCCCAGCCCCAGATTACAAACAATGACTTATGGACCCTTAAATTTGATGGGTCCCGATCCAAGCAGGGCTGTGGGGCCGGGGTAGAATTAATCAACCCGTGGGGGAAATCCTTCCTCGCGTCCTACAGGTTGCAGTTTAACTGCACAAACAATGTCACAGAGTATGAGGCCTTAGTCCTTGGACTCCTATTCGCACTAAGGAAAGGTATCACCTGCCTCCGGGCTCTGGGTGATTCAGAGTTGGTTGTTAAATAAGTCCAGAGTCAATACACATGTCATGACAAAAGGCTGGCCACATATCGCAACCGGGCTTGGAGCCTCATTGAAGATTTTGATGCCTTTGGCATCGACCTTATTCCCCGGCGACGGAACTATGTCTCGGATGCCCTAGCCATTTTTGCCAGCACACTTGAGCCAATGGCCGGCTCATGACTCCGGAGATTTTTAGTTGAGATGGTCCCCACCCCCTCCATTCCGGACAATGTTACTCACTTTCAGGTTTTCGAAGACGATCAACATATCCTGGCCTTCATGGCCAATGTTGGTGTTTTCGAGGATCAGATAGTGGAGGAAGGAGACCACGATGACACTGGACAGGGTGATGAAGACGATGGGATCATGGACTTGCCCACCAACACTATCCCTAAGGGGATGGTTGCATTGGAACGAATCTTCGATTCGGACCCTCGGGCCCGTGAGAAGGTATCATCCTCCCTTGAGGGAGGAAAGTTTGAAAAAGTTAACATCGGCCAGCCCGGTGAAGAGAAAATCATCCACATAGGCACCTCCTGTTCCCCTGAGGAAAAGGAGAAGATTCTCGCGGTTCTCTGAGAATACATTGATGTAATTGCCTTGGGGTATGAAGATTTAAAGACGTACGACACATCCATCATGACCCACACCATTCCCCTGAGGCCAGACGCTAAGCCCTTTCGGCAAAAGAAAAGACCGGTCAACCCCCTGATAGAGCCTCTGATTCGTCAAGAGGTAGAAAAACTACTGTCATCTCAGATTATCTTTCCAATCCGGCATACTACATGGGTTGCCAACCTAGTCCCAGTCAGGAAGAAGAGCGGTGAGATCCGCCTTTGCGTAGATTTTTGAAATTTGAACAAGGCATCTAAAAAAGATAATCACCCTCTCCCCTCGTTGGACTAGGTGTTCCAGATAGTAAATGGATCCCAGATGATGTCTTTCCTAGATGGATATTCGGGATACAACCAGGTCATGGTCAAATAGAAGGATAGAGAGAAAACAGCGTTTACCACCAAGTGGGGAATGTTTGCGTATAGAAGAATGCCCTTCGATTTGATCAACGCAGGGGCTACCTTTTAGAAGGCCATGGACATCGAGTTCGAGGGCCTTGTAAATCGATGCATAATCATCTACATGGATGATTTGACCGTCTTCTCCCAGGACAGGTGTGATCACGCCGCCCACCTCGCTCAGATCTGCAAGAGGTGTCACCGGTACGGAATATCCCTCAACCCCAAGAAGTGCATATTCGGGGTCACCGAGGGGAAGTTGCTAGGGCATATCATCTTTGAGAAGGGTATATCCATAGACCCTGATAGATTCGAAGCATTGCTAAACTTACAGATGCCTGGTAGCAAGAAAGAAATGTGATCCTTCTTTGGAAAAATCAGTTTCGTGCGTCGATTCATCACAGGATTCGCAGAGATAGTTAAGCCACTCAACGAAATGATGAAAAAGGATACCAAAATTGAATGGAGTCCTGAAGCAAAGCGGGCGTTCGCCCAGATCAAACAGACCATAAAAGAGGCACCTGTCTTAGCTAGTCCAGACTATTCCCTTTCGTTTTACATCTACTTGTTTGCTTCGCCGCATTTGGCCGCGGCAGTGCTAACCCAAAAGGTTAAGGGGGAGGAACGACCAATTGATTTCATGAGTTCCCCCTTTAAGAACGCCAAAGTCTGGTATTCATCATTGGAAAAATAGGCCTTTGCTTTGGTTCACGTCGTGAAGAAATTTTGGCATTATATTCTCTGGAGTAAAGTATATGCTATCATCCTGGCCCAGGCCGTCAAATCTCTGCTGATGCAGAGTGAATTGGGCGAGAGACGGGGGAAATGGATGGCCATCCTCCAAGAATACAATTTAGAAATGCAGCCCATGAAAATAGTCTGAGGCCAGGGACTAAGTCGGACAATAGAAGAGGAGACTCCCCACGTAGAATGTCATACTTACACAGTGGAGTCCATTACCCAGGATCCGTGGTATACCGATCTGGTGTATTTGCTGCTAAATAACAAATGCCTGGAGGGATTACCTCCCCACAAATGTCATGCCTTACGGATGAAAAGCGCCCATTTCATGATAAAAAACTCTGCGCTTTACCGTCAGAACTATGAGGGAGTGTACCTCCGATGCATCGACAGGGATCAAGCTGTAAAAATAATTGATGAATTCCATGGACAGTTTGGAACTGGGCATGGTTCAGCTGATGCCACTGCCCATCAGATCCTCCAGGCTGGATACTATTGGCCCTATATCTTCAAAGATGTTTACGCTCATGTCAGGAAATGCCATACTTTCCAAACTCAGCACATCGTGAGCGCAACCCAGCCATGCCTCTATAACCAGTCTATGAGGCTAGACTTTTTGCCCAGTGGGCATTTGACTTCATTGGAGAGATCAACCCCAACTCGTTTTCCAACCACCGATACATACTGACTGCTACTGATTACTGCACTCGGTGGTCTGAGGCTATCCCTTGTAAAAACAACACGGCGAACGTAGTTATCAAGTTTTTGGAAGAAAACATCGTCACAAGGTTTGGAATGCCCTTTGCTTTAGTATGTGACAATGGTCTGGCATTTTCTTCCGCATAATTACTCGAATGGACCTACAACCGAAAGATCACACTGAAGTTCTCCAGCAACTATTACCCCCAGGGAAATGGCGTTGTTGAATCAACGAACAAGAATCTACTTGAGGTGATCAAACATTTGTTAGAACAAAATCCTCGGGATTGGCACCAAAATTTGAAATTCGCCCTCTGGGTGGATCGTATTCATATTAAAGCCGCCCTGGGAACATCCCCATTCCACTTGGTTTATGGTCAGAACCCTGTATTCCCAGTCAACTTACAGATCCCAGTTTTACAATTTATGCAGGAATTCAACAACAGGGACAACATTGTGGAGGTTCAGCTCCTGAATCTGGTGCGGATGGAGGAATAACGAGACGCAACCCTTGAACATTTCGTGCGTCATCAAGCAGTAGTAAAATGATGGTTTGACAGAAGAGCCCAATACAAGGCTTTTTAGATCTCGGATCTGGTCCTGCTATGGGATAAGGCCCGAGAGAAGAAAGGAAAGCACACTAAGTTCCAACAGCTCTGGCTCAGACCATACTTAATCTCAGAAATCTACGGGGCAAATACTTACCGCCTTAACACCTTGACTGGAGAACCTATCGCATTACCTGTTAATGGGTAGTTTCTCAAACATTACTTCGAATAAGGGTAAGTTTGTCCAAAGTTGTATTATATGTAAATTTCCCCTTGTAAATAGTTTTGTTGGCTGTCCCCCGGGGCAGTCTCCCCTTTTCTTTTGTTCTCGTTGTTTTCATTTTCGCTTTTGGCTTTCTTTTGACCCTGGTGTCCTGTTCCATCTTGTAGGAACAGGAATGCTTCGCATAACTTTGGCTTTTGGTGCAATGCCTCCGGCATGGTGAATTCTAGAATCTGTCTTTATCACGGTGGAATCAACCCGGTCTCCGGGATTGTTTGCAGGTTATGGCACATTTTTGGGCAATCTCCATTGGGTGTTGTCTCCGGGGGTCTGGCAATCAGTGAACAATAATAATATAAGGAACAAGTAATCAGACACATCGAGGGTAGATCAGCTATACTGGTTGGTTGATCCACGTCTAAGAATCCA
>MU225848.1:505565-522492 GCA_018584345.1 Thuja plicata
ATAATTTTCTCCATCAAACTTAGGGCTTTCTTTTCTGAAGTAAGACATCTGATCTACCTTAAGCTGTTAGGCTTCTTCTCCAAGGCACTTGGCTCTGATACCAACTGTTAGAATAGTCCCAAAGGATAACTGAGAGGGGGGGTGTATCAGTTATTAGTAACTTTAGTTATTTTACTTCCTTAACTTTAGAATACAACAAAGTAAATGCTTAATCAGATAACACAGTACACAACACACAATTTGATTATGGGGAAACCAATTGGTAAAAACCCTGGTGGGAATTAACACCCACAATGAGCTATACTTGTTTATAGTAATCCCTGTTAGAAGATATTTCAACCCTGTTAGGATTTGTACTTTACAATGCAATAAGTATAGTGACCTGGTTAAGGGTTAGACCCTATTAGGAGTCTTTTACAAATAACCCTGTTAGGGGTGGTGGACTCGCTGTCCAAAAGTTCACTGCTTGATGGTGAAGGCTACAACCTTCTGTATAATAGATATGCACTATATCTAATGATGAACTGTAGAGTAGACCTGTTGTCTTGAATAGTTCCAGTGTATTACAATCTTTCACTTCTTCTTCACATAGAATCTTGATGAATGAACCACATCTGATATTCTGCTCTGTACATCTTTTGTCTCTTTTCGTATCATTCACACTTAGCATATCACAATTGAATTTCTATAAGTATCTTTCTCAAAGTATGAGATCATGGGACCTATAAGAAAACTCTTCATAACATTCTTGTTATCTCTACTAAGCACGCAAGAATAATTACAACCGCGCAAGTATAAACTGAATAGACGCGACGCTTCACTAAGTCGGCCTCACCAAATTAACTCTAACTTTGCAATCTTCTTAAAATACGTTTGGCACCTTTAGATGAATATCATCAACTCATAACTAATCATGAATATACACACACATAACCTAAATATAGGTGCAACTCAAGAAATACATTACATACGTCGGCTCTGTACAGATACACTTCCAGAACTGTAACTGCCAATAACAGAATTACACAACTTGACTAAAACATCATATCTAGATCTGCGTGTATGAACATAACATAATAAACATGTCAACAACATGTATCTAACCACCCAAGTCTTCATGTCATCATTCTGATAAGTACTTACATAATTACTACTGTGTATTATATGTTGTCATCAATGACAAACATACAATCAATCAACTGCTCAGAATCAAATCTCCAGCAGATGATGTAGAGAATCCAACACCAACACAAATCCTGAGGGTACTAGCTGGCCCAAATTCCATTCAAGGTTCTTGTTCATATAAATGAGGCATCTAACCTAATTGACTCTCCAAATTGACCATTCTCCATTATTTTCAAATGGGCTCTGTCTTATCAACTCACAACACAAAGGTACATTTCAAAAGGTCTACCATCATCCTAGACTACACAAAGCATTTGGACTCCATTAATGTTAACTCCAACCAAAAACTCATGCCAAAACCTCTCACTACACTTTACACTTCCCAAACCAACTCAAATGGGAATAAACCTCTAACATTCATAGATCACAACCACCTTCCGAGAAAAAACATCACAACAAACTTACACCCTTGAACATCCTATAAAATGAAGCAACTCTTTGCCTACATTTTAATACAAAATCAATTTTAAGGTCCACTCAAATATGATTTTACTAAAAGCCAAGGACCACAAGCTATCACAAATCCCGTGGAAATATATTGTCTTACAGTCATGGTACCAAAGAAACTTTCACTTATTCACCTCCACCCATTCAAAACACATTTCATTCTTAATGTCTACCCTTATTCTGATTCAAACTTTCTCTTAGACAGTCAACTTGCTATCTCATTGTCTGATCACAATGTGGGCGGAACTCTTAGTTTGTAACATTAAATAATTTGTACCCCAACCAAAACCTTGGAATATATTGTTTCAGATTATCAGTTAGTACTATGGATTATCTAACAACACCTTTGCCTTTTGTCATTTACTAGTAGCATCTTACCTCTTTTCAACATTCATTGTTCAAGGTGCATACAAAAAATTAAAATCAAAGGTTTCCTACTATTATTGACATGACATATACTCACCAATGCTTTTGAAACATGGGGACTTTCTTATCTGATCATACCTCTAACATGACAGTCATGTTCCTGCAATGCCAAACAATACCAAAGATGCTCCAACATCCTTGCTTACCCATACCAACTGTTTGAAACAATTTATACAAATCTTTTAAGACCAATGACAATGACCTTTTTACAATTTACATTCTTATCTCAATGGAACATTATACTTGACTATAACTGTAACTATATTAGGGACAATTTGAACAATAAAACTCAAACCAGAGATAAGAACTAGAAAAAACACTTTGTCTTGCAATTTGAAATGAATTTTTATAATTTTACAAACGTAATCAACCCCCTACATCATTTAGAACCTCCACACATATCTATTATTAAGAAAAATGTGCATTCTACTCTTCGTAGTCATTAAAAACTTCATGGAAGTCTGCCTAGAGATTCCTATTACTTTCATGAGACAAAACTAATTGATCTGAAACAAAAACCATTGGATGGCATGTCTTAGTTCTAAAATTTTAGTATTTAGGCTATAGAAGTTTCATAAATTAGGACAATAATGAGAGATGTATGAAAGTATCTAAAGAATTTTCAATGAATGCATTTTGTATGTATCCTACAATCATTGTAGTACATGAGACCACATTTCTTTGAGACATTATATTAAACAATTAATGAGCCTTTTCTATCAATATAGATTTTGTATACATGTCTACCAGAGCATTTCCAAGCATAATGTCTGAAAGATAATCCCTTCCATTATGCTTTAATGGATGTCCATACCCTATTTCAAAGCTCCCATTTTAGCACAAGCAGAGAGAATGTTGGGAATGGTTATGGAATTAGGCTTTACACCTACCAAATGAATTTTCCTAAAGGTTTCTGCATCCTTTTCAACAAATCCATTTTGTGCATATCCTACAATAATTACAATCCATGTGACCACAATTATTTGATGCATTCTCTCAAACAATTCCTATGTGTTTCCTATGCTTTTACATTTTTCCATTCATGCTACTATCTTCTTGATCTCTGCATTCTTTTTTTCTTACCATGATAATGAAGATCCAAACTTCTGTAGTGACTGTATATCATAGCTTTTGGCTGTCAAGCTACCATCTTCCCATATTTTGGACATTCATGTTTTCTATCCCTAATGATCTACCATCTCCACATTTAATAATCAATATTTTCTTCCACTTTGGCTCATTGCTTTTTGGTCTTGGAATGAAAGGTCTAAGACTATTTTCTGTGGCGTGGTTTTTCTTAACATAGGATTACATTATCAAATGGATTTCCTATAATCTAGTGTATCTATGTCCAATGGCTATTTCTTATTTGACTCAACTTATTTGGGAACTAGGGGACTGTATAAATGCCTGAGGGAGATGATTTTGTTTCTCTGCATAGACTGTAGATTAGGACAACTGAATCAATTTTTTTGGATGCTTGCTTATGATCATGTTTTGATTTTTTCTCTAGGGCATCAATATTTTGAAGGCACATGGACAAGGGTCTAAATATAGTTATCTATTGAATGGTTATGCACTAAATATTGGTCGAGAAGCTCAAGAAATGCCTACAAGAGTGGCCCTAGCAAGAATTGCATGTTTAGATTTCAATCTTCAGAAGACAAAAATGCAGATGGGCATGCAGGTTCTTGTCACTGATCCAAGGCATCTTGATAGGATCAATGAAAGGTAGATAAACTATGCAGCTTATTTATTGGTAAGATCTAGAGTGTGTGTTGAGTTTTGGATAAATTATATCCAATTTGTTGGTTTTTAATATTTCCACTGTGATGGGATTTTCTCACTACCCAGAGTTTCTTGTAAAATTGATTTTTAAAGATGTGCTAAGAATTTCCTAGGACAAATGTTCTGTGTGGAAGTGATAGAAATACTGGACAGGCAGGAGTTTCCATGATTTTCAAATTTGGCATGTTGTTACTAGTCTGTTATGTTGTTAGAAATTGTGGATTTTTGACTGAAGATGAGCATGGTACATGTAGTTTCCAATGCACCAATGTGGAGTTGGATAGATGGTTGAGTATTGGTATTTTTTGCTTGTTGTTGCATATTAGTGATCACTATCTTTCTTTTCATTTGCTTTTGTTTGTGCGAAGAAGCAGATATAACTAAGGAGCATATTGAGAAGCTTTTAAAAGCTGGTGAAAATGTCATTTTAACAATAAAATGAATAGATGGCATGGCTTTAAAGGTGTACTTGCATGTTGTCTCACATATTGAAACTGGTAATGTTACTGTGGTTTAGATCAGCTGGCTAATGTCTGTTGATTTTTTCTTGGTGCAGTACTTTATTGAAGCTAGTGCAATTGTTGTAAATCGTGTACACAAGGAAGACTTGCGTCATGTTGCCAAGGAAATGGGTGCTACACAGGTAGTGAACTTATTTTTTCAGCTTTTTAATCAGTGGTAAATAAAAATTCTAGAGTAAAAGTTCAGAAAGTAATATGTTTGTTAAGGATAGTTTCATATTATACTAAATGGGAAACAACAAATTAGTAATTATAGAAGTATGCCAAAAAAAGACCCATTATCAAATGCCTTTAAAAGCTTCCACACATCACTTTTTTTCCTCACAAAATCAAATCAATGTTGGGGAGTGAGGAGAAGCTCCAACAGTAGCTTTTGGTACATCTAAAAAATCATTGTAGTTAGGTTCCCTTGGCTAACTATCAAATCACTCTAAAAGCTTCAACACATCACATTTTTTCCTCACAAATCCTAATCAATGCTGGGGAGTGAGCAGAAGCTCCAACAGTAGCTTTTGGTTGATCTGCAACATCATTGTGGTTAGGTCCCCTTGACTAACATCAAATCCTACTTTAGTAATACTCACCTCCTCCTCGGCTTCCATTTTATCAATCTCATGTATGGATTCCAGCATCTGATTATTTGTACCACAACCTTTTGCTCAAGTAATCTCCAATTCAACCTAATATAACACTACCATACCCTTAAGATGGGAATGGATGGTCAACAAGGGATGAATCTAACAAATTGATCAATATGACTCAATAGCCTTGACTTTAACACTAGTAGATCTTGATGATAAGTCAAAATTTATTTTTCTCATTGCCTTTGATCTGAAAATCATATAGAAGAAATTGGATGATTGGGGTCATGGTGTTTCCTTCGTCACAGTCAAGGATTTGTCTAAATGCCTTATAATTGTGAATTATTCAATTTCTATGGTGCAGAGCAGTAGGTACTAGGGAATATATTCTTGTTGAGGAATGCCTTAAATGATCCAGAACATTTTGGGAAATCCTTGGAATTTGAATTGTTTTGTTGTTTGATCTAGATTTTTTGACATTTGATCCTCCATTTTTTGTGTATGGGGGTCATAGGAGGCATAAATGCATTGTAAACTGGTTAGAAAAGTTCTCTCTCATTGTATCCTTAAGTGTTTTAGTGGTAGTGACAGAGCAAGGTTTTCTAAGTTGCAGAGGCACATTGTAGATGTGAGGAGTGAGTTGTAGACATTATTATGACACTTGAAAGCCTTAGGAGTATTGTAACATCTTTGTAATTTGACTGTGATAGTGGAATGAGGAGCACTCGTTCACTCTTGCTAGAGTTTTGACCCATTGAGGTTTCTCCTGGGTGACTTGCTTGTTGCATTCATTGTGTATGGGTTCTCTTGTATGTTATCTCGATGTTATATGTTATTTCATGTTTTAAAAACAAGATGGGAATGTTTTAATTGTAAATAGAATTCATTTAAATTTGGTTTTCAATGTTTGGAAAGTGTTTTTCAGAATTTCCAATGACATCTATAGTTGGTGAAAGCTAATGATATCATGTATAGGAACTATTCTTAGAAATTTGCCTGCATTTAATAATAAGTATTCTGGGTAGACTTTTAGCCTATAATTATTGAAAAGTTTTCTCAATTAGTTCCAGGTATAATCAGTTGGAAGACAATCTATGAAATGTGATTTCATTAATGTGATCAATAAACACCCCCTTTTGTTGAAAGAAATCTTTCTTTCTTTCCCTAGAACTGTAAGCACCTTGCAAAGGTTAACCACAATTTTCTAGAGAAAAACCAAGATTTTTCCTCCCCACTTATGCCACACATGATACCAAAAATCTTAATTAGAATTAGCCTGAATAACGAAAAGAAAATAAGTATTTCAATTAAAATTGGGAAAAACGTTGGAAAAAAATCTACAAATAAAATGTTTTTTTTTTTTTGTTCCAAATAAAGGCACAAGATAGAAAACAAAAGAAACTAAGGGTGAACACCATGAATTATGGATTTGTTATATTAAATGAGGTTTAATTGCTAATTACCATTCGGGCCAAAATCACAATATTAAACAGAATTTGCACAATGGATCACCCTGAACAATATCATGGCCCCAGAACAACTCATTACAACCTCCATTACTGGCATGGATCCTAAAACGTAGATCACAAGAAACAACTTATATCTTGTCGACTGGATATACACAAATTTCAACTCCAAACATAATGCAACACTAGAATGATCAATTACTTCCATGTAGGCCACATAGACATGTTCTTTGAACATGCAACATCATTTCCAAATATATATTTCATGGCAATCTAAACTATCCCAACCACTCTGATAGACTTTTTAAATCAGAAAGCCAAGAAACACAGTTATGAAGCACATCACCATAAACATACTTGCGGTACACTTCATCACTTGAAATTTGAAATGAGACACTACACAAACATTATAAATATTCCCTCCAAGCCACAACACTAAAAATATTAATGTGGAGAAATGAAGAGAATTTTGTCCTGATAGACACCCAAACTGCCAACGCACTAAATACACTCAAGACATCGGCAACATCACCATTTACCTTGTATGTGTTGTGCAACATCCACAACACATACAAAATATGCTCCACATTGCAAGACCATAACATTGAATGCAAAGCATTCTTTCATGTAGCCAACAAAGCTATCGTCTACAAATTCATACTTCAACATCTTACAATGACCAAAACACCTTTGTAGCAGCAACTACTTATCCAAGAGCAACGTGAGAGATACTGCAACATTTTGTAGCATCACAAAAACATCAGCACAATTATCGTGCTTCTAATACTCATCTCAATATTTCTAATTCTCATCTTAATGCTTGTAATCCTCATCTTAATATGATACCATCATGACACCATCTCTATTGACAACCAACAAGTCAAACAAGTGAACATGAACCTTCACACCATCTCTCATCTCCATCATTGATCTGCAACACATAATTATCAACACCAATGAGGGTTGACATCCATCCTTATGCTACATCAACATGGAAACACTTTTGATCAACAACGCAACTAGATAACATCTCATGGCAATGTCAACATCAACAACCCATAAACACTAGCAACACAACATCTCTTCAAGGAATCAATCACAACCATCACAATCTATTGAGTGTAGACATCAACACCAAGTAGGTGGACATCCACAACAAAGAATAACTTCATCTATCATTCATCTGTAGTATCTTCTACATTCTATGAAAACTCAACAAGACATCATCACTCTTCCAACAATTACCATAATGCTGGTCCACAACGCTGAGGATAGAAACCACAACACAACATTACATCCTGCCTTCAAGAATCTATGCTAAGTGAAGGAATCACAACACAGCTCTTGTTATCTTACCACAACACCAAGTTCACAACATCATTGTCTTCCACAAGAAGATCTCTACAATGTTGAGTGTTGACATCAATGTCAAATGACAACACCACAACACATATTGCTAAAAATATCCCCATATTCTGACAACCCTGATAGTGAACATATTAGTCACTCCTAAAAATTCTTAATTTCTTTGTGTGTTATCTAGTGGGTTCATTTATTATACAGTACTTTTATTAAATCTTGTTCTAGTTTATAGTCGATTAAATATCCCATACTTTTTATTCAGACGTCTAAAAATATATATGTCATTTGATACAAGACTGTAGCTAAATCCTCCAACCCCCAAAAGTAGGTAGATTAATACAAGCATCAATGTTGTCCAACCATCCAAAAAAAGCCTCCAACCACCCAAAATGTATCAAAAAGTAGGTAGATTAATACAAGCATCAATGTTTTCATAGAAAATGTTAGATGCTTAAGCATGCCACACATAATCTTGGATTAAATAAATATTTAAAAAAATTACTAACCAAGAAATAGGGTTGACTTTCCAAACTCCCAGTCTTAGATGACTGCGTACTTTGATAGGTTATCCTGCACCAAATATGCAATGTACAAATAATTTATTGTTAAGCTTTAATCTAGATAACAGTACCATGACATGCAAAATCTGTGAAGAGATCTTTGATTCTTACTTTACTGGCCATAAGTTGATGGCCAGAGCCATATTTATGAGAAAGCGTAGGATAATTAGAGGGAGCATGTTGTATAAGCCTTCAAGGCCTATGCCTTGCCGCCTATCCATGGAACAGATTAGTTTTAGATGGCGGAAAACTTGAGTTTTCCATTTACAGTGCAGTGCTTGAACCTACTAAAGTTGCATAGATATTTAATTCTCTCAAGTAATATTGAGGATCATGTATAAGTTTGAAATAGCACCCCCAGATTATCTTTATATTGCTCTTTCCTTTCCCTATCTCCCTTTTCTTTCATTTCCATTGACAGCTACTAGAATAATAGTTGAATAATAGTTGAAGGTGATTGTGTTTGTTGTTCTTTGTGCTTTATGCAGGATTCTTTGGCCATAGCAGAAAAAAGCTCAGACTATAGACTTACATGTAGATTGAGCAGGTGTCCTCTACCACAGCCACCACTACAGGACATGAATCTTGCATGGTATGTGAAGAGTATTTTTGTATATTGATTGGTACGATATCTAGGTTAGGAGTAATTCATGGGATTCTATGTTTTTTATTACATATCTGCATAGAGAAGTTTAAGACACATTTGGAAAGTAATTTTATCAAGCACTATAGCTGGGAAGATTACTGAATTCATTTTTGACTTCCTTTTAACCGAATTTGGAGATTACATTTGTGTTTTTTATTAGCCTGTTTTACAAATTTCAAATGTCTTAAATGCGGGCTTTTGACTTTTGCAGAAGAAATTCTTTCAGAGTTTCTAGCAAAGGCCACAGGCACTGACCTATATTGGATTCAAATACCTGGGATGAAGGTTGTTTTTTCCTAAATTCTAACTCATGCAGCTACATCATTTAGAAAACTCTTAAACAATGATATTGATATTAAATGTTGTGTTTTTTTGGTCAGCCTAGTATGGATCCCATTGGAGTCGTGGCAGTAGGTCACGATTGTGATGGAGTGGTTGCTCAAGCATGTGGCCTTGTAGGGATGGATTCCAACAGGGTATGAAAGCTCTGTCTTAAAATATAAGATTTTCAAAAATATTTAAAGTTAATATTTCTTGTCAATTAGATCTTGTAGAGGGAAATGACATAGTTGATGTCTTATCTCAAACTTAAAAATATTCTTAAGCTTGACTGAACTGATTCAGGCTAAAACATTACAAACTATTTTTTTCTTCAATAGTTTTCCAATCATCTTTCTTCTAAACAGCATGATGTACTCTGATTATCAATCTTGCACAATGATTTATTTATCTATTCGCAGCATCCCAATGCTTGACCAACTTTTTGGATTCATACGATAGGGAATTCACTTCCTGGCTTGATGCAGGCATTGATGATCCATTCATCTAATGAAAAATTTTCCAAGTCAGTAAATTAATAATTTTTTTATTTACTGTCAAGAATAATTCATTTATGTGATTCTTATGCAGCCAAACTTTATTTATCTTGATTAGAATTATATTTATGATAGAAAGAAGAAATTAAAATTATTGTCTACAAATGAAAACACTAGGTCAGTTGGGACTTGAAAGTACATCCAATTAACAAAAGTTAGGATAAAAATAATCCTAGGATATGAATAAGTAATAAACATAATTCAATGTAAACATAACTAGAAGGGTTAAATCCATGTGGGTAAAAGTCAAACTACATGATCCAATGAGAAGCACAAATAGTCATCTAAGAGGGGAAGACTCCTCAAGGAAACACAGAGCTAATGAAAACCAGCTTGGAGAAAGGACGGTAACTGGTGTTGTTACACATCAACAACAAATTTTCTAGCAGAGGAACCAATAGTTCACCATCCACTGCCATGACAAATTGATGTAAATATTACTAAAAGAGTCAAACCCATGTGGGTAAAACCCAATCTATATGATCAAACTTAAAATACAATTACCATGTGAGGAAAGAAGACCTCCCAAGGAAAAAATGATCCAATGAAGACCAAATATGAAGGCCAAGGATGATGATCAACATTGTTACACAAATGTAGCAAATTTTGTGGTGGAAGATGCAACAACATTGTCATGTCCCCTTTTATATAATAATTTTGGCTGGACTAGAAATGCCTACTTTTTAATTTTCATGTCTTCCTTGGTCCATTGTGTAAATATTCTCCCTCTTCTCTCCCCCTATGTCTCTCTTAGGTCCTTGAAGTCTCTTAAGTGTTGGGGTGTGTCCAGTCTTTTAAGTGCTTGCCAACCATAGGAGTTTTGAAGCTCCTCATCTTGACATGCCTTTATATCTAAGTCTGATCTTCCCTTTGTCCCTTTTATGCTAGACTTTTAGACTTGTCCATCTTTTTATGCCTTTCTTTCATTCCTTACTAGAGTGTTTGAGCTTCCTCTCCTTGGTTACCCTTCTTATGTCATCTGGTGTAGAGTGCACACAACAAAAGTGTGAAATGGCCCTTCTTTATATTTTTGAATGATATCTCCTATTATTGATATTGTCTGCAACTTCTCTTTTGCATAAGTCACTGAATGTTGATTGAATTAGGCCTCCAAGTTTACATTATCCTAGTGTACTCCCTTTTTCTCAAGTCTAACAATGGATTATGGGCTTATCATAACTCCCACTAAGGTTCTTACACTTCTAATACACCTCTATGGTGTCACTGTACTCAAAACATCAGACTGTACAGTCATGCATCACAAAGAATCATTATTTTACCTTAATTCCTAACCTTGCAACAGTGTTACTTTCTCCAATATGGGAAAGATTAGAGAATTAGTAGGGTCACTAAGGTCTTTGGATACCTCCACTCCAAGCTGGCCTATCCTTAAATTTCAGCCTTTGCAAGGACTGCATTTACACACAAAACACAATGTCTCTACATTACTTATGTCTGCAGCAACAACAAATTTTTCTTTCAATGCCAATAAAGAACAAGGAATCAAGACCCCTTCTACTAGTTTCAATACCTTCTAACACCACAATGATCAAACCTAAAACAAAAATTAACTATTCTAATCCTACAACACTAAACTGTCATAGCGGTGCCTTTGCCTAGGTGATCAAATTAGACTAAGTCAGTTGGATTAGTCTAAATTTGGGTACTTAGTCCAATTATAGTCATTAGGAATATTTCTATGGTCTTCAAACATAGTGATTGAACTTGCACTTGGTCCCAATGCACCCATGGTCTGGTGATGCATGCTTCTTTCCTTCCCGCAAGCTAAATACATACCAATATTTAGCCTAGGGCATCAAAGTTCAAGTTCAAAAACCAATACCCCAACTCTGAGCTCTTGGGATCCCTTGAAGAATTTCCTTAAATTACTCTCCAGCCAATGACATCAAATTCCCATGGTGGAATAGTAAGTTAGGGCCACATCTTTCAGCCTGACCCCAATTCTTGAGGAATTCCAACTTGCAGACAAGGTTTGCCTTCAAACTCTAATAAATGTCAACCAAATTACTTAAGAAAAAATGCAGTAGGAGAATAATTCATTCAAGAATATTATGGAATATTTAAATCAAACACTCAAATTTTTTTATGGTCACACAACACAAAACAATGCTCAAAAAATGGTCAATTTTCATTCAAACTTGCTCTTTTTTATGGTTTCCTTTGTTTGTCCCATAATGAACAGACTCCTTACCAAAAACCAACTTTCTCAAACCAATCCAACTGAAACACAAAACATTTAGGTTCATTGGGAGTAAAGATGCAACTCGAGAAACATGTTGAGGAATGTTGCAAAGTGCAACTTTTCAATGCAACTTTTCAAACATAAAAAAGCCAACAAAACAAGACAACATCCCACCAAGTGGGAAATTCCAAAAGAAAAGCCAAGGAACATGACCAAAAAAGAGCTATAGGACCTAAACCACTTCTTTAACCAAACTCCAAAATGTGCATAAAGCACTAGAACCAAACAGTCCAATGGACTAAGGCATCCTTGGTTTATAAACAGACCAAAGGATCCTTGTCCACACAAGATGGACTAGACAACAAGATGGAAGGTGAAACACATTCCTTATTACAAAGAAAAAACTCAAATCCAAACACCAATCCTAGGTTCCCTGCACCATCATCCTTGACTCTCAACTCTTGATTGGACAATTTTTCTAAGTTCCTTTGTAGGAATAGGACTTGTGGACTTACCTCTACCTAAGTATCTCTTTCTTGTCATGCTTGACTCTTGAACCCCACCAATAAGTATTTATGATTCAGTGGAGTTTGAATCTCCTTCATTCCCTTACCTGATTAATTCAGCTCAAGGCATAGTAAAAGGGACATCCATTCTCAGCATATCATAGCATTCTTTTGCTCTATTTCTTTCATTTTTATAAAATATCAATGCTTTTGACTGTCATAAACTCATGAATGTCTTGTGATCTTTCCATAAAAATATTGCATTCATGCATTACATGGGGCATGCTTTGGTGGGTGAAAAATGCTCAATACAACTCATCGAAATAATTTGAAGCCTATGGAATGCGAGAGATCCCTCTCTTAGGAAAGAGATAACATAAAAGAATTGTGCATGCCCTACGTTCAAATGGATACTTTGTGGGAAACCCTTTTGATTTGATGTTTTCTTAACTAAAGGATTTGTTCCTTCATGCAAAGAGATATGTTTTAATCTATGAATGTTTCTCCTTTATTCATGAAATTGCATGGAGGTTGCTACTCTATTTTTTTGTCATTTTATTTCCCCTTAGATCAAGAAATTTACATTTTCTTTCATGTATAGAGTGTGCTTCTCACAATGATAGAACCTATGATTCTTCCTCTTTACATGACAATCAAAAACATTGCCTCATAACAGTATTTGACATACTTTATTTTGAATGATTGTCATAACCATTTACTATTATAACCCTTGAACTATAGATGGAAAAATTTGAAATCATGTTTAATGGAAATTACTAGTATACATGGTATGATTATTCTTTAAAGGGTACTAGCTCAATGGAAGAGCACCTACTTTATAAGTAGGAGGATGGTGGTTCGATTCCATCATGTCCTAATATGACTAAATATATGACTAAATTAATAACTAAATAAATGACCAAATATATGACTAAATAAATGACTAAATATATGACTAATTATATGACTAAATAAACAAGTAAATAAATGACTAAATCAATGACCAAATAAACAACTAAATAAATGACTAAATCAATAACCAAATCAATGACCAAATAAACAACCAAATCAATGACTAAAATAGTTTAGTCATAAATTTGGTCATGAGATAAATGACCAGCAATAAACTACTACTAGTCACGTGATCCAAATTAGTCATATATCTATAATTTTTAGTAGTTTATTTAGTCATATATTGTTGTTTTTGTACTAGTGAAGGGATGCCATAGATGCTCGTTGGTTGGAGTCAGTTGCACAGATGGAGGTTGTAAAGGGGTTCAATTGGCCTACAAATAAAGAGGTTTCTAGATGGGAGAAGATGCTAAAGGCAGACATGGGGGCTTTGAGTTGATTGTTTTTTCTTGTTCAAAAGGTTAGATGACTTGGCGCCTTGGAGATGCCAATAGGCAGGATAAATATATTCAAAGGCATCTTGAATTTTCTGTTGTAGCTATGGATGACCTTCAAGACACACAATGAATTCTGAATACCAATAGAGAAAGGTGCCAAAGTCAAAGTATAGTGCATTTACCAAGATCAAGTTCAAATTTTGCTACCTGTTCCCGGGTCTTTTTTTTCATTTTGATAAGATTGTACATTTTTTTCCAAGTGATTTGAAGCTTGTTGCATTCCTTAGTTTATAAAAGGAATTCCAAGATCACTTGTAAAGGGTTCCCAATGTTTTATGTTATGTCAGTCTATGTTTAAAATAATACAATATATTTTAAATGTATGCATTCTCTGAGAAGCATGTATGATGTTTGATAGTAAATTAGAAATTAAAGCTTGATGATATGTCTTTGTATCAAATTTTAATCTTTATGAATTGAATACAAATTAAGGATTTGTCTCAATTTGTCTCTCTGATTTATCAGAAATGAGTTTGTTTACTTTTGCTATCTTTCAACAAACAAATTAAATATGTTGAGATAATTAACTATGAGAGTTTATCATTAATTGCTAATTTGATAATATTCATCCATATAATTTAAGAAGTTATATGTAAGGTGTATTTTCTGTGAATTCTATGTTGAGCAATTAATCGAATGTGATATCAAATATTTTCTTCTTTTATGCGACTTTGTAACCCAGGTGGATTATGCACTAGTCATAGGTGATGTTGGTTGTATTTCCTATTTTTGCTGCTTTTCCTTGTTCCTTGTCCTGCCCTCTGCAAAATTTTAGGTTTTCATGTTTAACCTTGCCAAAATTGCTAAAACCCTGAAAAACCCTATGTATTCAAGTTAAAACGATGCATTTTGAAACCCTAGGTCATGTCTTATATTTCGTCGTTACTTTTTCAAAGTCACTTAAGACATGTGCTTTAAGTTAGGTCACCTAATCGCGTTACCCAGAACGAATATGCTAAATGTTCTCCCGACTTCGCTTTTGCCTTGTGTCACGTAGTCTCCTTACAAAATGGAATATTCCTTCAGCTTCTCGAGACTTAGCGATATCTTATTAGTCGGGTAGTCGCGGGATATCTGTGTTATAAGCTTTATAAAGAATGGGACCCACTGCTCAGTCGGGTGATCGCGAGAGAAGTCAAAAAGTCAAAGAAATGTTATCAGACTTTGCGATTACTTCATGTCGCATGATCGCTAGATCAGGCCAGGGCAAACAGTTAAGTATTTCTTCAGTTGTGTGGTCTCGAGATCAAATGACAGTTAAGGGATAACAGTCTAGACTACGCGACTAACTGTTTGATGTTAGTAATTTCCCTCAGTCGGGATGTCGCCAGAACAGGGGCGATGACTCATCTCTTCAGTATACATTAAGTGGACAAAAGAGCAGATGACATCTGTCATAAGGTAAGTGGTTGTCGGGAGGTCGCTAGAAGGAGAAAATGGATCAAGCGATAAAGAGACTAAGGTATTTTTGTCTTTAGTCGCAAGGTCTCCAGATGATTTAAGGGTATGTGAAAATATTTAGCGATTAAACGACAACCGTTCGATGAAAGAATGAAGAGATCTGACGGTGGTCACGATGTCTAGAGATAAAAGTGCCCCAGGGAAAAAGTCCTCCCGACTTGGCGATTAGGGTATGTCGCAAAGTCGCTGTAAACAGAGAAAAGGCACGTGTTATGTGCTGAGGTGAAATTTTAGTTATCTCCCAACTGTGCGACGAGCTGGAAGTAAAGGTAAATCGTGCACTCGCGAGCTGTTTGTGCCGAGCTGGGTTTTGTGTGCGACTCGGCGAGTACAATGACTTAAGGATGTAGCTCGCGCAGTCACGATGTCTGGTGAAAGGCGAGCTGTTGCTCTGCGACCCAGCGACAAAGGAATTAATAAAAGGCTTCGCAAAGTTGCTAGAAAATCATGATAAGAAAAAAGTAGCTCGCGATCAGGCGACCGAGTTGAGATTATATATAATCGCTCATTCGCGCAAAATATGAAAATGGAATGCTAAGTGCCCCAACTGTGCGACCAAGGAGATAACTATAAAGATTAATGATAAATGGTTTGTCGCCAAGTCTGGAGAAGAATGATGAGTTAAAGATAACCCCATGTGACTTAGATTTTCACTGTTGTCGCGTGATCGCCAGATGGACTTGGGTCAGCCAAGGTAAAGAATGTGCATTGTCGCTAGGTCTGGAGATCAAACCATGGTTAAGGAAAAGTGCTCGCGACAAAGAGACTTCCTGCAGTCACGAGGTCGCCAGATCTTGAGATCTAAAAAGCGGCGCCAAGTGGATGACATGACAGAACGGATCTCTCGGCGGCCAATCAGATACTTGAATTTTGATTACTGTGCACAAAAGGTAGCTGAGATGTATGACAGAGGATGAATCAGAAGATGCCATGTCAGTTGTCTTAAACGTTTGATGATTGCGCCAAAGATTCATAATTTGAATTTTGATTTCCTGTCAACTTCGTGCAACTACGGCTAGGTTTTTGAAAGCTCACGGCATGGTAACTTAATGGCGGAACTGACGTTTCTAAATTATGAGCTATGTACTCTGAATCAAAATGGCTATAAACAGATGATTGTGCATTCATTCTTGTCCATCGTGCTTTCAAGTTTTCAGAGCTAAGTTGCTTATTTTTCAAGAGAAGTGTGATATTCAGAGCAGTTGTAGTATTTCTAAGGTGATCATAAATTTCTAGAGTTGCAGAGAATTGTGCTCAAGACAGATAGTTGATATTGAAGAATTGATTTGTTTCAGTATCAGAATCTTTAAGCTATCACAAAGATGAGTAGAGCTGTGAGCGTTGCTTCTACAAGTGGAGGCAGTGGAGAAGAGCAGAAAGGAAAACCTAGCTATTCAGATGATGAAGTAAAGGCATGGAAAGTCATGACAACACCAAAGAAAAAGAAACCTGTGGTAGAGGAGGAGATTTTGGACGATGAGTGAGGTGACA
>MU225848.1:523046-536501 GCA_018584345.1 Thuja plicata
TTATAAGGTATTCAGTAACACTCTGGTTATAAGGTAACCATCTAATTGTTTACAAGTTTCTTTCAAGGAAAGGATTAAATGTTGTGAATGATTTCAAGAAGCATACTACTTTGTTAAGGATCTGATATAGTGGTCTTGAGGTAACAAGACAGTTTGTAAGGCAATCTATCCTAATTGTTTGAGCTGTAAGGCAGTTCAGTGTATGTTGTTTTTGTGATTTCTTTGCTTATTATTGACTCTGCAGCCCAAAGGATAGGCACCGGTTCAGAAAATTGTCTGATTATCTATCTGTGTCTCAAATATTCCAAGTTATCAAAACCAAATCAATTTAAACACTCTGTTACTAAGAACATATAAGATGAACTTGTTTAAGGACCTCTGTCAGCAGGACACTGTCCATAGTATTGATTCCTTGAAGAGTGAATCAACTAGGTTATCCCTCCTACAAGAAAAGGAAGAAGGATTGAAACCCTTGCATCACTGGTTTCTTGTCATATTTAAGATTATGATTTGTATGGTTAAACCCTATATATGATTATGCTTGGTCATTTACAAAGTGATTTATAAGTTGGTCCAGTAAAAATACATGAAAAATCAGTGTCCACATCAACAAATACTGTGTTAACAGCAATCTTTAAAGGTAAAACCTACCTGAGTATTTGTGGAGCTCAAAAATGAAGAAGTACCTTATCCAGTCCTTAGCAATTAGGCTTTTCTTGTCTCTGAATCATAATTAGAAGGTACAAGGTTCACATAGACATTTCAAGCATTGTGGTTCATACAAGAAAAATCCCTAACAGGTGATACATGAAAAGTATGGTGAAGCAAATTGAAATATAAAATTATCATATGTTTTGTTTGTCAAATAAATTATTGAAGTTTTTCTATAATATCCATGGTGTCATCTACTTAGGAGGTTGTATAAGAGTTATTTGAGCATGTAGATGAATTAAGGGTAAACCTGCCCAGATTTCATAGATTTTGAAGTGTAGAAGGTCTAGTGACCTTGTTATTATTGGGATTTTCTTATCTTTGTTTGTGGATGAAGTAACGATTGATCTAGTTGATGAAGGAACCTAGCCTCTTGAAACCCTATTTTGAGGATCAAGAATGCCTCCCACTCTCTCTCTCGATGCTACCTCCCGTGTGGGAGATTCAAAGTCTGGCTTTTCCCACCTGGCAGCTCTTCTAGCTGTGGTTGGGGCAAATGCATCAGTGCCTCCGGCTATGGCTATTTCTTTTGCGCAGGGGATTTTGGCCACTACTGCTGTGTTGTCAAATTTATCCTCTGCTGCTGCTTCCCGCTCATCAGGATTTGATGGTCCATTGGCTGGCTGTGGTGGGGGAGGGAATTCGGTGGTGTTCCCTCTACCTTCTGTGGCTGGGGCCTGTGGTTCTTCTAGCCTTGCTTCCTATGCTGATGTTGCAGCTTTTGAAGCTGATATCAATGTAGCTTCTTCCTTTGGTCTTCCTCTTCTTGGGAGGGGTGATCATCGATCCAGATCTATTACGCCTGTCGCTGTAAGTAACCCTTTGGTGGTTAATCTTGAAAGGGGCATAGTTGATGAGATTTTTAATCTTGCAAAGGACTTTTCCCCTTTTGCTGGTATCTTTAGATTCAGGGGGTTTTTGCACTCTCTTTCTGATTTACATGCTTGGATGTCCAAATGTTGGGAGCCTTTTTTGGCTGAATCTTTTCAGATATACCCTATGGCAAGGGGTTTTTTTATAGTGAAATTTGACAATGTTGAAGATCGGGATACTATTATGCATAGTTCCTTCACTTGGGATGATCATTATCCTTTGATGGCCAAACCCTGGCAAAAGGATTTTGATCCTTCTACTGAATCTTTTAATAAAATTCCTTTATGGGTTCGGCTTCTGAATCTTCCCCTGCATCTCTAGATAGACTCTGTCTTGGAGGCTGTAGGCGAGGCCATTGGGGATTTTTAGATGGTTGATTCGGGTTCTTCTAACATCTTTCATCCGACATATACTCGTATCCTTGTGGAGGTTTATGTCTCTAAGGGTCTCCCTGAGATGCTGACCTTGGATTATCCTCAAGGTTCTTGGACCCAGACCCTTGATTATGAGGGAATTCCATTCAGATGCAGAAAGTGCCACAAGACTGGCCATATTGCTACCAAGTGTTTATCAGATAGGGGAAAATCGGAGAAACCGCCCTCTTGGTGGGTGGGTGCAAAAGACCACCATTGTTCGGTTTAAAAAGTTTCTAAGGATGGGGGTTTGGATGACAGTCCACCTCAGGATTTTCCCACTACTAAAGCTAATGTTGCTATTACGGATGCTATCCGGAAGGATGTTTCTTTTTCTGAACCTGATGTTGTCCTGGGTCAGAATGATGTTGCTAATATGTCAGGTGTTGTGGCTTCTATGTATGCCCCTGAGGTTGATGCTATCTCTATTTCTGCTATCCTTAATGTTGGTGTTGTGGTTGGCACCCAGTCTCCTTCAGTGGGGATTGTTGTCTCTGTCCCTGTGTGTGCTGGGATGGACAGCCCTGCCTCTCAGGTTGTGGGTTTCTCTAATTTTTCTTTGTCATGGAAGAATGATGTGTTGTTGATGGAGAAAGGATGGAAAACTATCAAAGGAAAGATATTTAAGTCTCCCAAGCCTCCTTTTGATATGAATTTAAGGTCACATATGGGTGGGACTAAATGATCTCATGTTGTCCTTTATTGCAGACTATTGTTCTGGTCATGGTTTCTTCTTTGTGGGAGTGCTTGTTTACTCCCTTTGGTGTGTCTGGTGTTGATTCATAGCTGTAACTTGGTTCTCTTAATGTTCTATCTCTCGGTTCTTTATTGGTTGTTAAAGGTTTTGAGTCCTTTCAAAACTTGTTTTTACTTAATCAAAACGATTGATCTAGCTATGTTCTTTGACAGTCATTATAATATTAGTGATATTTTAGAATTGAGTAGCAAGAAAAAACACCAACATAATGTTCAACTACTCACATGTAATAATTATATTTCTTTACTAGATACAAACATGTGGACTCGACCCTGCCATGAAAAAGGGGGCTAGAGGATTGTTGCAAGTGGAATAAACACTTTGACCCTAATTTTTTTATCATATCCATTCTACTAGTTTAGTTATTCTTACATTTTAAAATCAAATTAAATAAATTGAAATCAATGAACTTACAAATTTTGCCTAAGTGTTAATTCCAAGTGTTTCATTTAGCAAATATTGATCTATAAAGACCTTTATCTATGTATGCAGAAGGATCCTATGTCATTGAATGTTGCCTACCCTTGGGTTCATATGTACAAAGAGCTCTGCATGATCGACAAAAGTGGGTTGCATCTCAAGGCTTAGAAGACTCACCCATGTCATAGTGTACTAGAGGCCTAACACACTATATTAGGGTGAAAGTCAATGTGCTAATGGAGTCTAAGGTGTCTACCTCAACACTCTCCTTCACAATGGAAGAAATAGACACATTCTCCACATTAGGTCTACCAAAGGATCTTCATGCTATGTTAGGGTCACGTTGTGCCCCTAGCCTATCATGTGAGGATCCCCCAACTCTACCTTGGAACTCTAAATAGTCAAAATATTTTTGTACCTCATTGAGGACAAACTGACAATAGAGTTTCCTCAAAAAGTATAGGGGCACCTCATGATTAATACATGGAAGCTTGTCAAAAACCATCCATCAACTACCCCAAAAGTTATTCTTTATCCCTTTTTGGTGGCACCAATGGATAGGGATCCTCTTACAACTATCACGTAAAGGTTGATTTTTTGTAGGGTCAATGTAAAGTGCACAAGTATTGGTTTTGGTATTTTTTTCTTCTTCGCCTCCTCATATGATAACTTATTTGCATAATATTGTTTTTGTTCTTCTCTTTTATTGGACCAAAAATTAATTTTCCCACTAACTGCAATTACATGGGTCACAATAGATTGCAATGAATTGGTGAGGGTTTCCCTATGAGGGTTGGTAGTACCCGAATCTATTAACTTAACAACTAACTCCTCGGGTTGATTTTTTTTTTTCTATTTTCCTTAAAATAGTATATTGGGTGCCTAGGGGAGAGCTGTACAAATTGATGAAGATGTTACATGTTCTTCATCTTCATGAGGTTCTTCATGGGGGCGTGACTGAGCATTTTGAACTAGTGGATTATCAATTCCTATTAATTAAAATAAAATTTTATTTATAAACCTATTCAAATATATATTTTAACCAAAATAGGAGGCTAAGAAATTAAAAAACTCACCTCTTCAACCTCCTCGATGTCATGGTGGCATTCAATGATAATATAACATACCCAAGGGGAAAAAAAAATCCTCTACCTTAGCATGCATCATTTGCAAGGGCTCCAAAATATCTCTTAGTTGCGGCTACGATAGTAAAAATGAGTGATGAAATGAAGTTTTCAATTTTATATGACTTTTTATATATGGTGCACCATATATGCTTGGTAATAGGTTTTCTCAATCCTAAGGCTTTGCATGCCAAGCCTATATGGCATGCACCATACCTTTTTGGGGGACCAAAAAGATATTTGCATGTTTTTGGTCCTCCATCTTGGTGCATATGCCCTAATGCATGAAAAAACTAGCCTAGAAAAGCATTTTCCTGCAAATCATTCTCATCATTATATAGAGATGATAGACAAGATGCTAAACGAGCTATGGATTGTATAGCACCAAAAGCTTTTTCTAGTGCCAATTATGGTCCACGCTATAATGATGGATCACTATGTGTGTCACTAGTAGCTAGAGTTGGTGCTTTAAAAAACATCAAGGACAACTCATTATTATTTTTAATATTTTCAACCATGTTATTTGAACCATCATCTAAATTTATCATGATAGGTGATTTGATAGGAGGAATAGAATAATCCCTTTAAATCGACAACTTCAACTTTCAACGAGGTTGGGATAGGTAAGGATGATCTTTTGGCGTGGGTGATAATGAGGAAGGTTAAGGAGGTGGAGTCAAATGAACATCTCGTTTCTTAGGAGAAGACTATGAAAAGTGTCAGACATGGTTGGAGTGCACCCAAGTTTACATATTTATGAGTATTCAAAGTTTGAGATTATTTTTCACTATCTACTCTACACAATTGTAGGACTCTCTATGATCAAATTTGTACCTACTCACATGAAAATAGGAAAAATATTATGTTGCATGGGGGCTTGCCTGATTCAAGCTCCATGTTGGTGTTCCCGCCACTATAGTAATCTTTGATGAAAAATAGAGCTTATCCTCAAAAAGAAAGAGACCAAAACCTTAATGGAAATACTTGAAATGGTAAATATTGCCTTTGATATGAAACCCCTGGCTTGAAGTCTCATACAAGGTTTGATGTTCCTTGAATGATGTCAATGCATGCTTTCATCATAGAGGAACACATAAAACTTGATCATGACTACTGAAACAAAGATGTAGACTTGAATGCTTGATTCCTTGATTGCAGACATGTGCTCAATTTCTTAATTGAATGCTCACTAGGATGATAATTTTGTAAAAATTAGAGTCCAAATGGGAGAAGGATATGTATTTATATGTGACTTACACCTTCTCAAATTTAATTTTTAGAGAAGGCTAACATCAAGGAGCACTTTCCTACTATTCACAAAATCGATAGTTATAGTTTCAAATTTAAGGCCAAACTACTTGGGCAGAGGCATTGGATACCCTAGTCTACCATGAAGGGGGCACTAAGTGCCCTAGTCCCAACAATTCAAGCCGAAACAAAATTTTGTGAGAAGGGATTGCTCCAAGTTCCTAGAAATGATCCCATAACTAAGCACAATAAGACATGAACCAAGCATAACTACTAAAGTGCATCCAAAGTGAACTTGAAATTATAAAGATATACAACTTACTACACTATACATACTCACATACATACAAAGCCTCAACTTTCTAAAAATATATTTGAAGTCGTAAAACAATATGTATTAACAACTCAATTATAATTGTCTGATAACATCAGTAAAGGAGATAACTTACTAACTAGTTTAAATGGCCATTAATCAATAATTAATAACACATAAGATAATATTTGACCAAACTTCACAATCAACAAAAAAAAAATTGATTGACTTAACTAACATCTTTTACAACCTTACTTTGGCCAAGTTACTAATATCCTAGATATCTTACCATTTGTCATCGATGTTACATACACACAACATCATTTGAGCTCCTTCAATTAATCTAATGAAGTAACTTTGCAATCACAACTCAATAAACAAAGGTGTTAATAACCATCCTATAATCAAAAAAATTATTAATCTTAATTTTTAATATGGTACTACATAGGGAGCTGCTCTATCCATTGTGCACAACTTTCATTTGAGCTTATCTTTTATTCCCTTTGTAGATAGACTAATAGCATGGTCAATTCAAATGACATTATTGACCCCATTTGAGCTTATCTTTTATTCCCTTTGTAGATAGACTAGTAGCATGGTCAATTCAAATGACATTATTGACCCCAAACCAACCCCCATAAGATTAGCAGGAATCCTCGGGAGAGCAACCCATGCTTCCATACAAACTTTTTGAATGAATTAGATTACCCACTCTTTCTATCATTACAATTAAATTAAATCAAATATGTCAACATGAATGATTAATACATCCAAATAACTTTTAGAATTCAATGTGCGCCAAAACGAAATTGGACAAGACGCTCTTTGGCTTAGTTCAAAGACTTTGAGATTTCGATTGCAAAATTATCTTGCCTAATGTACGGGCAAATAATCAACCAAGTTGCTTATCCTCCTCGCTTTTGTCCCATTTGCCTTCACTTGGTTTTCACTCTCTCTAAGTCAATTAAATGCATTCTATATTATATTTCCAACTCTTCTAGTAACATTGAGGGTGTACTTTATTGGTTGTCATCACATTGTTATTGTATTTATGAAGTCAATGAGGTTGTAAGTTTTATGTCTTTGTTGGATAATTACATTTTATGTCCTTGGGTGCTGATGACTTTGTTATTGTGTTTATGAAGTCAATGAGTTTGTAGGTTTTATGATTATGTGATAATTACATTGGTGGTTTTTTTTAATAATAGTATTTGTATTTGTGATTGTAGTGGTGGATGGTTCAAATTGTCAATTTAAATGTATTAGGTGAATTTAAATTCTTGGTTGTTGATTATGGATCTTATGTTTGACCCAAATATTTAAAATTGAGACCTCTTATTAGTTAAATTCCTTAACATAATTTTGTGGATAGGATCTATTAATTGTTTGAAATGTGACAACTCTATTTAAAGTTCCATCATCTAGAAAATTGGAATATGAATGTGTTGAAATCTTCAGCTTAAGCTTGTAGATTTAGATTATTGATTATTGAAAAGGGCACTCCTTGTGTAGTTCTATCAACCAAATCAATTAATATCGAAAATCAAAAGTCAAATGTTACTTGAAATCCTCAACTTACGAATAAAAAATAATTGACATCATTTTTTTTCAATGCTCTTATTTGAAAAAAGTTATCAATAAAATAAATTTGCATTAACTAAAAAGTCACATAGACATACCATGTGTTATGTTAGTAAAAGTATAATATATGTACAACAAAGTCATATAGACATATAATGTCATGCATTGGTAATATAAAAATATATGTACAAAATTGTCATATAGGCATGGGACAAAGTCATAATGTAATCAATCCAATTTACGACAAGGGAAAGGTCAATGACCATTTCATTGTCAAATAGGTGAAGAGGCAAGTGATGATGGTTGCTTTCAAACTTGCTGAATTAACCTCCTCTCAATATGAAAGTTGAGAAGTTTTCACCATTGATTATTGAATGGGTGGAGAGGCAAGTGATGATGGTTTCTTTCGAACTTGTAGAATCGACCTCTTCTCAACACTAAAGTTAAAAAGTCATCGTTGATTGTAAAATGGATGGAGAGGCAAGCGATGATGGTTGCTTTCGAACATGTTGAATTGACCTCCATTCAATGTGAAAGACGAGATGTTGTTGACTCTTGAAAGGGCGGAGAGGCAAATGATGATGGATTGCTTTCGAACCTGCCGAATTGACCTCTTTTTAATATGAAAGTTAAGAATTTGCCATCGCTTGACTATAGACCCAAGATTTAAATCCTAATTAGATAATTGTGAAATAGGTAAGTCGAGTAGTAACAATGTGTGGATATCCGTTTGGTCCAAAGATCAATTCAACTTGCAGCCCAAACTCAAAAAATGCAAAAAGTAAAACAATGGGTGACCATAAAGTCTTATTTGGGTAGTGCTTGGCTATTTATGAACTCCTTTTCTCAACGTCGTAGTTGACATTAGGACACCAGTTTTGTGAGTCCTAGTCCTTCGTGCGCATCATTTTCCCAAATGAGAAACGTTCGCATCTAACACCCCACACACGTTTCAATTTTCTAAAATTGGTGAATGACTCTCAATTTTGTAAGGACGCTCGTTGTTCAACAGTCTTTTGAGAATAATGCCACAAAAGGGGAAACATTCCTATCTACCTTATTTTCGACTCCAATGAATGGCTTAGAAAGTCGTCTCGTGCAAGTTTCATTAATTTATATATACTTAAATTTGGTGGATATAGTTTTTATTCCACAATCGTTCTTAAGCGTGACAATGAACATTGAATCCCGCTTGTTTGGAACAAGTAAAATAAAATTAAGCATTTGTGAAACTCCGGAAGAACACGGATCTATTAAAGTTGGTTTGACCCGCTAATCTTCCAGCACTGGTCAGCGTGTCGTTAGAAAAAATAATGGTATCCACGTGGACATGTCCATATCCACATCGGTTGCATTTCCTGCTTTCTAACTTAAACACGAGACTAATCGCGTGTTTAAACTCCATTGGCTTCCGACATGCTAAGTGCCGTCAATACGTGGCCGCTGTAAAGTTGCATGTTATATGACATCGAAGCTTGCATTTCACACGCCGTAACGAAGGTAACCGACCTGGTGAGATACGAAACATCGGCGGAAGGTGGATTAAGTCGGTCAATTTGAACACGCAGGAAATCAAGATCGCTTCACACGAGTGTCGGTCGTTAAATTAATTGAATCAGATTTGGAGAGAGATAGTCGGAGTGGGCTCTTTGTATTTGGGCGGCGGTCGCTGTAGGCGTGTAGGTGGCTTTGCCAATAAAAGAGAGATCTTGGTCTAATGATTTGAAGGAGAAGGCGTGGATTGAATTGCTTGCAGACATTTTTTTTTCTAGATTTTTTCCATGTGTATCAAAGTGGCGGACGGAGGAGAAGAACACGATCGGGATAAGGGAAATGAAGGGGAAGAAGCAAGAAATCTAGCAGCTTATTATAGTGTACTATCTAGGGAGCGTGAAATGTCTGTTATGGTGTCGGCGCTGAGTGACGTGGTGGCTGGAACAACTGGAGTTAAGAGAGAGAGAGAAGAGGATGTTGATGAGATTCAAAATCCTCAGATTAGTGTTCGTCCTAGGGGGGGTAATCCCCCCATTTCTCTTCCTCCTTCCATGGATTTTAATCCTGGTTCTTCATGGCCTCTGCAATTGTCATATCCCACTGTGCAACATCATTATGGTGCTCAAATTCCCATGAATGCAGCTTCCGCCGCCACCGCCATGATGCCACCGCCTCTAGCATTTTTAGGTCGGTCGCTTTCTCTTTCTCTCTCTGTTTCTGTTCGGAAATGGATAATCTTTCTGGTTTTGATCTTGAATTGATTGGCGAATTTAGATACCAGGTTTTGGTATGTTGAACATGCCTGTGTGTCGTTAAAAATCGTGTTTTTTCTTGTTTGATTTTATTGGATGAATGAATGGTTAGAGACAGCATATGATAAATTAGAAAAGATTCTATCAACGTACTGTGTGATTTTTTATTTTTTATTTTTGATTAAAAACCTTCAGAATTTTATCTGTCTTCGAAAGATTGCTTTTTGTAATGAATTGGATGTTTTTCAATCAGATATGCACAGTTGATTCCAAAACTGATCTTTTGAATGTTATATAGATATCTATTATGGGAAAAATCCAATCTTTTGAATGTTATAGGGATATCTATTATTGGAAAAATGATAAAAATATGGAAAATTGATTCTAAAATTTATCTTTTGAATATGATATATTGCGGGCAATTGGTTTTAGATTTCTGTTATCTGAAAAATATTAAATCTTTTGATGTTACATATTGGATTTGTATGAAAAATTCTGCAATTAATTTTAAAACTAAAACATCTTTTGAATGCTACATGAAATATAAACTACTAAAACATCTTTTGAATGCTACATGAAATATAAACTGTTTGAAATTGAAACTAATATTTTATAAAGCTTTGATTCTAAAACTAAAACATCTTTTGAATGCTACATGAAATATGAACTGTTTGATCCTGAAACTAATCTTTTTATAAAGCCTTGATTCTAAAGGATATATAAACGATGATTCTAAAACTAAAACTGATCTTCCGAATGCTATATGGAACTATAAACAGTGGTTCTAGAACTAAAACTAGTAAAAACTAGTTTTGTGAATATTACATGGATTGCTGAATTGATTCTAGAGTTTCAGCAGTTGATTCTAAAACTTATCTTTTGAATGCTACACATAAATATAATCACCTAATCTTTTTTTGATGAATAGTGCCTTGTCTATTAAAAAATATTAAAGTTACATATCCACAAAAAGGGGGCCTGGGGACATAGAAATCACCCCACAAGTTACATATCACCCCACAAGTTATATATCACAAGTTACATATCCCGATGAATAGTGCCTTCTCTATTAAAAAATATTAAAGTTACATATCCACAAAAAAGGGACCGGAGACATAGAAATCACCCCACAAGTTACATATCCACAAAAAAGGGTCCGGGGGACATAGAAATCACCCCATAGAACTAATCTTTGGAATGCTACATAATATTAAAAAGTTAAAAACCACTCATTTAAATATTTTACATAATTGATCTTTAAACATGAATTGGTGATTGTGAGAGACTTGCACAATTGATTTGATACCAAAACTCGTCTCTTGAATGCTACATGAATTGCCGAAAATATACCAACTACTCTATAATAACTTATTCTAGATAAACGTATAAAAATTGGATTTTTGATTCAAACATAGTAAATGGAGCAGGATTAATGGAACGAATTGGAAAGGCAATTACAGCTTCGAGGGCATTTGTGTTCTGCAAGAACACGTTTCTCATATTTTCCGTGGTCCAAAACATAATTGATATATAAACAAGCCGTCATTCCCGAGTAAACATAATCAAACTCAGCCATGTTTCTCGTTAAATTCTTGTTTGCAGAGTTAAGATATTGACCATTTCTACATTACATATTTGACAATTTCTAGGTTAAATTTCCATTCTTTAGAATTATATGAGAGCCATAGTTAATGTAATAGCAGTTTAAATTTGACAGTCATTTGCATGTCAAAGGATAATATCTAATTTTGAAGGGCCAATCAAACTGAATGAACATATCTGTCACAAATCAAATCTAATATTACACCGATATTATCTAAACCCAAACTCTATTTTTTCTTGTGTCGTACAGGCGAAGCTTCTGGAGGGCAGCAAGAGTGCACGGGAAGCGAGTCATCATCCCAGACAGGGAGAGAGACAGAAAGGCGGCGCCGATACAGAGGCGTGCGGCAGAGACCATGGGGAAAATGGGCGGCGGAGATAAGAGACCCGCACAAGGCAGCGCGCGTGTGGCTCGGAACCTTCGACACAGCCGAGGAAGCCGCCAGAGCATACGACGAGGCTGCCTTACGTTTCAGGGGAACACGAGCCAAACTTAACTTTCCAGAAGATGCTCAGCTCAATCCAACCATTGTCGCCGCCACACCCGCCCCCATTTCTACACGCGCAGCGGCGCCCACAGTTTCAGCAGCCGCAACAACACAACTCGAAACTGCACGTGCCTCTCAAATGCCGGCGGAGTTTTACGAATACGCTCAACTGCTACAAAATCCAGGCATTCCTGCAAATTCCTCAATGTCACTTCTTCAGCAATATATTTCTTTGCAGCGCCAACAACAGCAACAACAGCAGGTGCACGTGTGGCAGCCGGCACCACTTCAGCAACGATTCCCCTTGCGCCCTCAAACTACACAGCAAGTGGCGTCTACGTATTATGTGCCTTCGCAGCCGCCGCAGCCGCCACAGCCGCCTTATTCGAACCCTGCATTTTCTCAGTCGCCTGGAAGTGGACAAACAGAGCCATCTGTTTCTTCTTCCTCGTCGCCATGGCGACCCTCAAATTTTCCACCGCCGACATCTGATTGATTAAGATTTTCGAATGTTTATCCATTTATTTTTTTGGATATTTGTACGGGACCTTACATAGATAAGAGTGATTATTATTTCATGTGTAGCCAAGGCTGGATGGCTTTTTTTCTTTCATTTATTGGAATTTTTATTCGGATGAATATTTCTATAAATTTTGTCTAGTAAGAGCTCTGTTGCATGAATTTTGTCTGGCTCAACTGTTGAATTAATGTCGGTGAAACAAATTGATTTTTTTTGAATTGTTTGAAATGAGACCACCATGAATTTCTCGATGCTACGAAACTTCTAGTTTCTCCTTTAGCATGGGCCAAATATATATTTTCAAGACCACCTTTTTTAAATCAAGGTATTAATAACGTTACGCTGGCATAATCATGATATATGTTTTTAATTAAGTGGTATAAATTAGTATGATTTATTTAAAATGTATCGAGATCTTAAAGTACAATGTATATATAAATAGGTGTGTTCCTATGAATACAATTTTTTTTATACATGGATGGGTTTCTAATTGTCTAAAATGAAAACGAAAACGAAAATGAAAATGAAAATGTATATATATATTTTTTTGAAATATGAATGGCATTTTAATTGTCTGAAATGAAAATGAATACAAAATTCTTACAATGTCAGACATTTTATATAATTAGTATGTATGTATGTATGTATAAAAGTACAACCTATATATAAATAGGTGTGTTTTTAGGAATACATTTTTTTAATAAATATGGATGGGTTTTTAATTATCTAAAATGAAAATGTATATAATTTTTTTTTATTATAAATATGGATGACATTTTAATTGTCTTAAATGAAAATGAATATAAAATTCGTACATGTATCAATATACATTTTTATTACAGGTATTTTAATTTAATTGCATATAATTAGAATATATATGATGTATTGCATATAATTAGAATATGTATGTATGTATGTATGTACATGTATGTATGCTATAATTAGTATGTATTTAATTTAATTGCATATAATTAGAATATATATGATGTATTGCATATAATTAGAATATGTATGTATGTATGTATGTACATATATGTATGCTATAATTAGTATGTATGTATGTATAAAAGTACAACCTATATATAAATAGGTGTGTTCTTAGGAATACATTTTTTTAATAAATATGGATGGGTTTTTAATTATCTAAAATGAAAATGTA
>MU225848.1:536724-565023 GCA_018584345.1 Thuja plicata
GGAATACATTTTTTTAATAAATATGGATGGGTTTTTAATTATCTAAAATGAAAATGTATATAATTTTTTTTTATTATAAATATGGATGACATTTTAATTGTCTTAAATGAAAATGAATATAAAATTCATACATGTATCAATATACATTTTTATTACAGGTATTTTAATTGCATATAATTAGAATATATATGATGTATTGCATATAATTAGAATATGTATGTATGCACACACATAAAACACATAACAGTACCTATATATAAATAGGTGTGTTCTTAAGAATACATTTTTGACATTTTATTTGAAAATGAATATAAAATTTGTACATGTATCAGTATATATTTTATTACAGACATTTTCCTTGCATATATATATGTGTGTGTGTGTGTGTGTGTGTGTGTGTGTGTGTGCGCGCGTGTAGTTTTCATATTTCATTTAAATTATGTTATAAAAAATTTTAAAGACGTGATTATTTTTAAATTGTATTAATAAAATTATATTATAATTTTTTAAATATTATTTATAAATTATCATATTGTCATCATTAAAGCTAATATTATTATAATTCATATTTAAATAAAAATTACATATTTATAAAGTCTAAACACATTACAACTTTGCAAATAAGAATTTGATGAGAAATCAAAGTATCAATTAAGTTATTAAATTAAAGAATAGAAGTATGGTGAATGAGTTAAAAATAAAGATCGAATATGCTTTGACTTAACTTGACAATATGAAAAGGTATAGGGTTCATGATTTACCAACAAAGTTCTTCAAAATTATTTGTCCTTTCATTTGGTAAGACTTCTACTATGTTAAATTTGGAGTATGTGGAAAATATTTATTTTGAGCTCTCCATCAATCGACTAAGTGATATTATATGTAAAGTAATTAATGAAGTCTTTGAATTGGGGGTTCGGGATCGATTAATTTTCTCCAAACCTTTTTTTTATATTAAAGATAGTTCAAAAAGATGAAACAATAGAAGCTATACCAGCATATTGTTTAGTTGATCAGTTCATATAATACTAAGTTCATTGACAATACAAAAGCTAAAAAACTATATTTAATCTAGCATATAAGACAGTTCACAATATAAAGTAGCTTGTATCTACAAGAGTTTTTGCATAAAAAAGAGACAAAATAACTATCACATGTAATCATGAGCTCCATGACCCTATCACATTATTATTATAGTCTGCAGCATCAGTAATGAATTTCTCCAAGGGAGGATCAATGGTAGGAGGAATTTTTGCAACTGCCTCCCATCCTGGAGCATCTGGTCCTTTAGAGGTACTGTTGATTTTGTTAATTTATTCTTTATAAATGTTTTCTTCTTTTGTGAATTGATTCAGTGCTTTAAGTTCCTTTTGGTCCAAATTGTATTTGTAAGTATTGAAGAAGTGTGTTGATCTAATATCAGACTAGTAGATAATAAGAGCTCCCTCATGGACTAGTATCATGAACCTTCTTTTTGGGATCTCTAAGACTGCTAAAACTTGAAAAACATTGTTAATTTATATATTAAACTCAGTAAGACTCCTCCTTTTGTCCTAAAATACTTCAGCATTTCTTTGTTTCTAATAAAACCATAACACCTCAACTGATAAAATAACCTAAAACTTATTCAACTTGGCATCAAAAGACTCAACATAACCATCTAGGACTTCAATCCAAGATAACCCAAGGCGAGAATTCCAACAAAGAGGAAATCCAAAGAAAATAGACCAAACAAGAGAAGCAAATTGACACTCAAAGAAAATATGCACTACAGTTTTAGGAAAATTATAGATAGAACAAGAAAATGGAAGGATACCAACACATGATAACATAGACCCAACATTAATCTTTTAAAGCGACAAGAGCCATTGAAAACAAGATTTTTTTGGTTCAACAGGTTGGTGCCATAAGAAGTCAAAGACAAAGTTCCATTTGGTGTTCGGCCAGTCTAGATCCTAGCACTAATTAATCCAAGTAAGGATATTATAGTCATCTCTCAACATATCATAATTATTCTTGGTAGAAACATCAAGAAAAGAACAGCCATCTTGTCATTTAAGATGATTAAGAAAAGAATCAATGTGCAAAATCTTGGCAGGGAAGAAAATACCTGTAGCTTTTAGAATAAGAGTATAAGTCTTCTTTTGAGAAGCAGGATCCAAAATTTATCCCTAATTTCCTCCCAAGGTCAAAGTCGGTGCTCAATCAACACATCCTCAATCAGATAGATGCCTCGAGAAGCCCAAAATTTACTAGAACAACTTTGTGTAAGAGAAAGAGGTTTATTATTTAGATGAACACCCCACCATAAGGATTTGTCCACCACATAATATGTTTTTGGTCCTCCAACAACCCCTCTAGATCATACTAATCCTCTGATTTGATTCCAAGCCTTCCAAAGAGAAGAAAAAATGGTAGAGCCAAACACTTAAATCAAAGTCTCCCATCAAAAAATCAAAAATAGACAAGTCCTTCCAATTCTTTCCCTTCTTAATTCTAGACTTTCGAATATTGTTTCTTATCAGAATTTTTCATGTTGCTCATTCCCATGAAGAGTCTTAAAAACCCACTTAGAAGATAGTGCAACACCATGGAATTTGAGGTCCCTAAGACCTAAACCACCCATTTTTTTAGGTCTACAACACCAGTCCTAATTCACATAGTGTCTATTTTTCAGCCCCTTACCATCGGACCAGAGATCATAATTATTTCTAATTTATCTACTTGATAGTTAGAACAGAGCCAAGTTGAGGAGTAGTATATTGCATGAGAAGCCAAGAATTTCTAGACAACCTGGAATTTTCCTGCCAAGGAGAGAAGGTGAGTCTTCCATTTCAAGTGTTTTTTTCTCAATCTTGGAATAAATCCAATCCCACATAACCTTTGTGGATGGAGATAATGTAAAGGGGATTGTGAGATATCTGACAAAGGTGGATGAGCTAGCCCATACCCACCCCTTTCTTTCAATCCAAGTAGGAGAAGCATCAGACCATCCAAGGATTGTAGATTTGTGAGGAGCCACTTTTTCTCTAGAAACCAAGAAAAAAATGCTATCTCTCAAGAGCATTATCAAAATTACTTTTCTCTAGTTTCAAGAAGAGTGCAGTGTCATCCGCAAATTGAGCACTAATTAATTCATCTTGGTTGGGCAGGTGTATCCCTTTGTTAGGGGGTCAACCTCCTTAGCTCTGAGGATATAGTATAGTGAATTTGTAGCTAACACAAACAGGGCGGGTGCAATACGAAATCCTTGCCTAATAGACCTCTTTAGCTAAATAGGATTAGATAAGTCATCATTAACATCAATTACTATAGAGGAATCCTAAAATAGTATATCAATCCATCTGCAGAATTTGGGAGGGAAGCTAAATGCTTTTAACATACCAGTGACAAAAGGCCATTCAATTCTATCATACACCTTCTCAAAATCTAGGAGAATCACGGCCACATTTTTCCCATCCTATTTGGCCCAATGGAGAGCCTCCTAGCTAGTAATTAAATTTTCCAATATAAATCTTCCTTTTATGAATTTTGTTTGTGTCACAAATACCACCTTATTAAGAATCCCTACTACCCTCTGAGCAAGAATTTTTAGAATGATTTTGTATGATATATTAATCTAAGGGTGATTGGTCTACAATTCTTGACTGGAGATTTATCACCACTTTAGGGGATTAATTTGATTACTCCTGTATTGATGTTTTGGCCAAGAGAGCCTCTTTGTAAATCATCACTGTATAATAGTACTAGTTCTTCACTGATCCATTCCATGTTCTTTTTATAGAAGTCTACTGGGAGACCATGTATTCCAAAGGCTTTATCATTAGCCAAGGATCTAATAGAATCCTCAATTTCCTAAGGGGTGATGTCTTTCTCCAGTAACCCAGCCTTCTCTTTGGATAACTTCTTAGGAATCAACATCATACATCTGTCTAGAGCCTCAAAATTGAGATCCTTATGCTCTGAGGAAAACAATGACTTATAGAAAATTGATAAATAACATTTTTAATGATAGTTGTATCAGTAGATATCCCATTTTCAGTCAATATCTCCTCAATCTTCTCCCTCTTATGCCGCGGGGATACCTTGGGGTAAAAAAAAAAAAAAACTAGTACCCTTGTCACCTTCCTTCAGCCATGTCATTCTTTCTTGGACTCTTTTCCCTTGGAATCTATAGTTTTGAATCTTCCTTAATTCCATTCTGGTAGAGCATAAAGCATCCTCAATCTCCTTATTGTAGTCTGAATTTGTCTTTCTAAGGTGTTAAGTTTATTTTAAAGGTCTGATTCAGTAGAAGCCCTATCTTTAGCCTTCTTCTCCCCTATCAACTGGAACATTATCCTCCACAATTCTGTTAAGGAATCCCATTTCTCCCTAGGGTGCAACTCCTTATTGTGGAACTTAGATAAATATGTGGTCATCTTGATAGCATCCAAAGAGTCTTGATCTTTCATAAGGGTGGTATTTAATTTAAACAGATTCTTACCCTTGAATCTATTAGTATTTGTTAAGTTTTGATCAATCAAATTGCATGCAAAAATTGGAGAGTGATCAAAGATAGTGGCAGGGGTGACCTGTATAGGAACATTGCCTTCAAGGTTCTCGAATGAGAAAGCATTAGAATCTGCATAGAATCTATCCAATCTATAGTATATTCTATGTCTACATGATTGATTGTTACACCACGTAAACCAATCAAAAAATGCTCCCTTCTTCCTTTCTAATGGATCAACAACATTAATCCTCCTCTTAAGCTAGGACCAGAAGAATTTATCATTTCCTTTCCATGAATTTTTTCCTCCCCTATCTATCTTCTCTATACTCCACCATATTAAAGTCTCCAGTTGTGATCCAATGAGCCTTTGGGAGGGAAGAGACAACCCAATCCCAAAGAGAGGCCCTTCCCCTATAATCATTAGAGGCGTAGATATTGCAAATACCCAAAAGCATGTTCATGCTCTTGAGAATTACCCAACATGCCCTGTTGTAGGGGGATGTTCCATTCGCTACAATTTTATCGGCCCGTATAGGTCCAAAAAGAATTGCCACACCACCTTTTCCTTTTTCATGATCAAACAAAAATCATGTGGATCGATTCCAAATAAATTTCATAATGCTGGTAGCATGGAATCCTACCACTTTAATCTCTTGGAGGCATACAATATCTTTTTTTTTTTCTTATTTTACCAGTCTCTGACCACATATTTTTTGTCAAACATCTCTAATCCGCAAACATTCCAACTAGCTATACTAATCATATTATTGTTTGGCATGAGGGAATTGTTTCTGGTTTTTGTATAGTCTGGTAAAATAATCAAGCAGATTTGCACTATTCTTGTTGTTATTTTTACCATGAGATGAAGAATTTGATAGTGATTGTTTTTCGATGGTCTTCCTCTTTTTCTTAGCATTCTTACTAAAAACCTCAATAAATTGGTTAGTGTTATCCATAATCATATATGTTGTAGGATTGTATGGAACAATCTATTTGTCATCATCCTTCAAGGTGATAGGAGGGGAAGTCAAGGATTCAAGTAGAGGATTAGAATTCTCTGGGGGCTTATGTTTTAACTTCCTCAATCATTCTGCTCTATCATTAATAGTGTCTAATGCAATCTTTTGGTCATTTTTTCCTCAAAGGAATGTCTCTATCTAATGGAGGAGGGGTCGAGTGAGTGTTGTCCTGAGGAGGGGTATTTTTAGAACCTGATACTAGGATAACCTCCAAATCTTCCTCAAACAAAGGATTAGTTAAAGACATTTGGAATTTAGAACCAATATCATGATCACTTATCTCTATTTAAGAGTTATCCATTACACCAGTCATGTTATTAATGCTTGTATTATCTATGCACACATCTTTTTAGGAAAATCCACCTTGTTTTGTTTGTTCAAGGTAACGTTAGGGTTTACTAAATTATCCTTCGATTTCTTGCTTGTAACAATATTAAAATTACCTTTATGTATGTCTTTCAAAGAAGAGCATTCTCTTCTAGAATGACCATTAATTTTATAATGAAAACAAGCATTAAGGTTGCCAAAAAAGGTTAAATACCAATAAAAAAGGTCACCTTCAATATCTAGAGAAACACTATTAAGAATAGAAATTTCAGGGTTTAAAGAAATAATAATTATGGCATTTAAATGTAGTAAGGTAACCCTTGACTCTTTGACTTGCAGAACATTACCCAATGGTTTCAAAATTTGAGACAAAAATGACCAAAATTCTGATTGGACGCCTTTAATTTCTAGCCAATTGGGAGAATACCTCGCCAAAACCTTCTCAAGGTACCCCTTAAGTGACCAAGGGAAGGCACGAAACAAATATTTGCCTACATTCCAAAAGCCTTTCTTTAGGACCCTTTATTGCATACTGTGATTTTTAAGGAAAACCACGAAGAGCCTTTTCTGAAAACCACGAAGAGCCCTTTCTGCATCATTCTGCAGAAACTAACATAAATTTCAAACTTTCTACCCCGCACATTACTCAACCTAGAATCAAAAAATTTACAAGAAGGAAGAGAATTTGAGTCCATACAAACAAAGAAAATCGTAACATTTTTTTAGCCTTATCTGTTCTGTTCGAATGGCTTTAACCATATCTTCATAAGGAGATAATGAGAGTATTTTTAGGCTGCAAGGAGGAAACTTATTGTTTATTCCCCCTTTGGGATCTCCATATGTGACGTTGCCTCCATTTCTATCTCCATTGGCATCGGCCCCCAATAGTCCTCCCGGTTCTATTCAAGTGTTACCCAAGAATTCTCCATGAAACGCAGCAGATGGCAGACACATGGTAACACAATTATCTGTAACCACGGGTTTGAAATAAGGCTTTGCAAATTTATCACTATCCTTTGCACCTTTATCGATTCCATCTTTATTAATTTATCCCTGCCCCTTGTCATTTCCAACATTACTAACCTCAATGAGATCATACAGCAATTAAATGCAGTACTGGGTTCCAGGGGCCAAACCCCTGGGAACAAAGGGAAAGGATGGGGCTCGCACATGCGAGGGTAAAACTAGAAAAGACACCAACTGAAATAATCAATCGAAGAAAAGAAGAAAAAAAAAACACCGAAACCAAACACAAAAAAGAGAACCCAGCCCAAGATGGACAATGCGGCATGCAAGGTACGAAAGGAGAACGTGGAAGCAACAACAAACAAGGCATGAACTCCAAGGAAGATGAGGTGGTTGTTCACCTCCTAAGAGCATGCATGTTCCTCCTGATTTCTCTTGAATATCTTTAGAATGTGTACTTTTCTCAAAAACTTTTCAAAAATTATTATCCTAATTTATGGCTCTCTAAATAGAACCTATAACCTAAGAGATTGTCTAACTGAACAAATAGACTCTTGGTGAAAGATTAATTCTTGATAATCTCATTCTTATATAGACGCTGGTAGAATGGCCTCAACAAACTACATAAGATATTCTCCTCATTCAAATTTATTTTGTGAGGTTTGTGATTTTTCTTTTTTAAATCTCCAAGAATCGGGTATAGCATCCCTTATAAACTATAGTGCACCAGGTAAAAATTTCAATCTGACTAGAGTGACACTGGTGTAACATGTCCTCGCGTACAACGTGAGCTAGGGGGATACTAGACCTTGTGACCTTGTTCTTTACCACGGGAAGCTCTCACCAATTGAGCTAGGTCCCCAGCCCTATGAGGTTTGTGATTAGAAAAGATGTCCCTTTTATATTAAATATTGGAATGATGGAATTTGGACTAAAAATAATTGCATTTGTCTTAAAAAAAAATTATAATACCAAATTGGTGATTAATTGAGCTCTCTTTCATCAATTATCCCTATTTAAACACCTTATAAGACAAGGTTACCCCCTTCTGTCTTGTATGTCTTGCATATCAATTTACTCTAAGCTAACTTGTTCATACACACTACAACAAACTAATCGAAGGCATGTCCATACCTTATAATATTTATGCCAATTTAACTCATACTATTTATATGGAAACTTAGTTCTCCTCCAAAATCTAATTGATGAGGTTGGATTTCCTTAACCTATACTGCATAATTTCTAAATTCAAACTCCCTACAAAAAAATAGAATAGTTTATGACCAATTATAATCTACTCTTCCATGGATCCATTCTTATTTGAATTTGATCCATCATGGAACTATATCTGAGCCATCCCCTTTTGGTCCATTGGTTCCTCTTTTAGATATGTGGTCATGGTTTCTAAATAAGTTTAAACATAATTTTTTGCATTATAGGAAAAAATTTCTACCTAGGTCATATTTAGGTCATCAAAAAAATTCATGATAACTTATCAATTCACATATCTTCTTGTTGGTTTCCATCCAAGATATAATGTACAACCAATTGAGTATATTGATTAAAAATTCTTGTGGTTTAAATGAGGTTACAAACCCAAAATTCCTATCACTTCTTGGATCCATTGTGTTCAACTAATACAAAAAAAGGACTTGGTATATTAAATGGTAGATCTTAAGGAATATATCGCTACTAAATGTATTATCAAAGTTGTGGAGGGTGAAGCTCCAAGGAAACACTAGGTTAGATAACAAATCAAACAATCATGCAATAGGGAACCCTAAGCATGATGTATTTTAGATGGAAAATTTTCTAATCAAACCATCCTTCAAAATCCATGCTTAAATTGCCTCTAATGGTATTTGGAAGATCAAGAAATAATCTCTCATCTCTTCATTTTGTATGAAAACTCTCTCATAATGTGGTTTACGATTTCTAACTCCATCCATTTGGTGGAAGAAAATTTACATGGGAAAAAATTTCTTGGGTGATCGAAGGGAAATGAGGTGCAAAAGGGTGTCAAAATTAGCCTCCTTTTTTTCTAAAATCAATATAAATTGAACTTTAATTAGTAATCTAATATGGATAGACTTGAAATTTTAAAGACGTGATAAAAACGAGAATCATAGTATCTAGAGTCTAGTTCATAGACTATTAAACATTTATTAAAATGGGTAAAGATTAAAATTATCAAACACGAGTACATAAAATTGGTCATGTCTTTACCAATAAAATATAACATAGATCTAACATGCATTCCATTTTTATTTTTGGTACTAAATAGTTTTGTAACCAATTGGAAGAAACAAAACTAAGAGAATGCAATACAAGTTATATATACATGCGTATAACTTTAAATAAAATCATAAATGAAAAACTAATACATGTATTTGAGATATATAAAGATGCCAATAAAAAATCAAAGTATGCTCCTTAATTTTTTTCAAACTATACAAAAATATACACTGATAAAAAGATACGAAATGGATGGTATTTTGGTTCTAGCTTTGTGGAATTTTATTTCAAAAATTATAAAGATGAGAAGGAGAGACTTTGAACAATTATTTTTATATGCTAAGCATGGATTTGAAAGTTCAATATTGAGGCCCAAACCCATTCTTTGAAATTAAAACTTATTTTAAGTCTAACATGAGCTTGATTTCATGATTCAATAAAGCACAACAGTGTGTTCTACTAGTGGGTCAACCTTATTATTTTCCAAAAATCATGCCATATTTGAAAAAACCATGGAGTTTCAATCCTAGTTACCTCCCTAGTTATATTGAACCATTTTTTTTAAGTCTCTAATGGAATCACATTCACTCATATACACATGTTAGAATAAAAAAAAAAACTTTGCCTCATGTTTTTTGGGTAACTTGTGAAGCCATCCAAAGATGAAAGTTTATAGGTTCATAGCATCTATTCTAAGCTTTCTTAAAATAATATGTAGTTTTAATATTCTTATTTAATTTTATGCACAGATCAATTATGAAGAAATTATTACCTCTATTTGAAAAATTGAAAAAAATTAACATGAAATATATTTAAAAAGTGCACTGTAGTCGATACCAATGTTTTTTGTTTAAATAGAAAAGAATGAATTTTCATGCCTACACAAAGAAAAGCACAATATGGTAAAATATATGTCTAAAATTTCTATTACTAATAAATAAAATATTTAATAAAAAATAATTAAAACATTATATATTAGAGTTAATAAGCTATCAAAAATGATTAAACAAATATTTATAATTCAAATTGTGTTAAATAATCATTTATGTACCAAAAATAGTAGAAATATAATATATATTTTTATAGAAAATTAAATATGATAATTTTTTTATTAATGTGTGTGTTCCTGTATGCGTATGCGTATACGTGTGTATGTGTATATTCAAGATAATAAAATCTTATAGATTTAATGTAATTGGATTTTGTTTCTATTGAATTATGTCATTTATTGATGGCTTGTTAGGAGTATTCTATGGATTGTGTCCCTCTCCCTCTTACTAGCCTCATTCCCTTTAATCCAACCTGTCTACCCCATCTCTATTCTCTCCTTCCTCTCAAATCAACTCATTTAATTTATGATCCCTATCTCTAATCAATGCCTTCCAAACCAACCAAATTCATCTCCAAGATAGATTAATGACCATGAAATATAATCCTAAAAATATGGTTCAGTTTGTTAATAGGTTCTCTATGACCATTTTTTTGGTCTATGGCCCAACCCTATTTCTCTTCAAAATGGATTTGGATAATGTCTCTAGGATGATAATTTTTTGAGACTTTGTGATCATCATTTTTTTCTAAGGGACTTCATTTTAGTCATATCATTATCACAAGTAGCCAAAGACATGATTTTCCAAGATATTGGGTTTAGTTCATGGGTTAAATATATGCTTTAAACCATCAATCTTCTTCTTTTGACTCTCAAGAAGCTTCTAGTTTGGATTACCATACCATTGCTACCACTACATCTCTAGAACAAGCCCTTAATTTGTAGAGATTATCAGAAACTCAATCTTGAGGTGCATTTTTATATTGGATTCTTACACAATCTCAAAATGCTTCATCTGCTTGAGTCTATGTTATAATATACTTAAAGAAAGAATACATGGAAACTATTGGTATTGAAGGTTATAAACTAGGTTCATTGGACTACAAGGATATCTAGTTTAAATTCCTACATGTGGTCATTACTCGTCTCCATTCTTTTAATAAATTCCTTAAGCCCAAGAATTAAAAGCTAAAACTTTACCTATATAGAGGATTTTAAAAGGTTCAAAGAGAAAAAAATATATAAAAAAGGGAATTTTTTGTGTAAGAAACTATCTAGTCAAATCACTAACCTTTTTTTTCCTCTTTAAGAGGATAATATTGCAAAGGATATTAAGATAGTATAGATTTTTGGATAATAACCTAGATATCATTAGGTACCTTATCAATATGCTCTAATTAGAAGAAGGGTAGATCATAGACATATTCTAGATGAATATTCTTACATTGAACTATTAAATTGATTAGAAAAAACCTACAGAAGTAAGGATGATGCATTGGAAAATATAGGTTCCTACACATCATTGAAATAACTTGAAACAAAGAGTGACTTCAACCAATAATGACTTAAGATTATAGGGGAAAAAAAAAGAAAGATATATCCTGTATTGAAAAAATACCAAAAATAATGTTGTTTCTAAGACACAAGACACTTTGGAGTGTTTCTCCAAACCAAATAAGCATATATGCACAAATCAACATCCTTTAATGGAATTCTAGAGATCTTAGAAATCACTCAAAATAGTTTTTTTCTAAATTATTTCTTGAAATAAAATCTACCATCTATAAAAGTTATATCTAAAACCAAATTGGGTTCTTTTTCTATCTTTGTATTCTTGAGATTTATGTGGAAAATCTACTTTTCCCACATTGTAAATGTGAAAGGTGCATGTAGAGGTATTTTCAATATCTACTTTGAGTAACATTTTATAAATATTTAGTCTTCCAATTCTAAGCATTGATCTTCCATGATTTTATATTAAAAGGATTTTTAATTTACTTTTCACCTTTGTTAACATTTATGCTCCTAACTCTACTTCTCCAAGTAATATTGTATTAGGATTCTCTTTCAAAATATTTTGAAAATTTTCAAGCCACAAAACTTAATAATGAGTACACATATTCCAACTTAGACATAATATATTTTTTTATAACATTGAATTTATAGAGTAATGGATCCAAACAATGAATTGGTGGAATGGCTTCTTAAATAACCTCCTTAACATCCCTAGATTATTAAAGGAAAATAAATCTAGACCAATAAAAAATATCATCATATAGATTATAAACATGATTTCTTTTCAATTGACTTGTTAGAACAATTTTAATAATTAGATTTTTTATATTATGACCAAACCCTACTTCCCTTTCAAAATGGATCCATAATGTTTGAGCTAACAAGATATTAAGCTCTTCTGAGCTCCTTATTTGCACATAGGGCTTCATCTTAGTTTCATTATATTTACAAGAAGCCAAAAATATGATCTTCTAACTTATCCCTTGGTTCATGGGTTCAATATATTTTTTAAACTACTAATATTCTAATTTTGATCCTTGAGAAGAAACTGTCTAGAGCGTGTTCTAACGGCTTCCATTTCTACCACTACATCTTTATCATCATGCTCATCGACAATGTATTTGAAACTCTATTTTACTCTTGAGTGAGGATAAGAATAATGTCATATTTATCTAGTTTTACAATGACACAAAACTAAATTAAAAAATATCGTCGTCCTCATGAAAAAAGATATACAATCCCATCAAGTATTGAATATATGCAAATTTCTATTTTACTTGAGTGAGGTGAAAATTTATAACATATTTATTTGCATTTACAATCACATAAAACTAAATTAAAATTTCATCATTCTATTCAGTTGAAAAATTGTCTATTATCCATTCAAATATTAAACATATGTGAGATTTTTTTTGTTCTTGAGTGATGCTAGGAATAATATCATATATGTATAAATTTATAGTCACAAAAAACTCCGTTAAAATATATCATCATCCTCATCATTAAAACTTATCAACAATCCACTCAAATATTGAACATATGCAAAAACATTGCAAAATTCTAATTTATTCTTTGAACAAGACCAAGAATACTATCATATTTATCTAGTTTTACACTCACATAAAACTAAATTACAATACACCATCATCCTCATCAACAAACTTATCTACAATCAACCAATCCACTCAAATGTAAAAAATATTTTTTAAAAAAATACACTTAAATAAGTCTAGAAACAATATCATATTTATCCTTTTAAAACGACACAAAACTAAATTAAAATATACCACCATCCTATTCATAGAACTATCTATGATCCACTCATCATCCACATCAACAAAACTATCTCAAATCCAATCAAATATTTAACATATATATAAAATTACATATGATATGATTATTTTTATCTGTTAAGTAAAATTATATATTATTTTATATGATCTAAGAATAATATCATATTTATTAACTTTACAATCACACAAAACTAAATCAAAATGTGTCATCACTATCAACAAAACTATGTGCAATCTTCTCAATCATTAAACAAATAAAAAATTATTCTAGGTACTTCATATGAAAACTAGAAATAATATCAACTTTTATCTCTTTACAACTCACAAAACCAATTAAAATGGACCATCATCCTCATCCACCAAATCATCCTGACTTCACTCGAATATTAAACAGATGTAATGAAGTCTATCCTACTAAGAATAATTTCATATATATCTGCCTCTGCAGTACACAAAAAACTAGGTTATAACTGTACACAGTGGAAAGGTAGCGTGCAAAAGGGGAAACGTACATTAAAAAACATTCCATCTGATCCACATAAGGTGACCGTGGGAGATCACCTACAATGCACGTTACATCACATCTGGTACCAAATTAATTATAAAGAGAATAGAAATTAGGTCTGTGCAGGCTCCAGATTTTGACAATCACTCACATTCTCAATATTTTTAATAATTGCAAATCTTAACTTGGAAATGAAAATAATATCATGTAATAGTACAGATTCAGACAAAACAGACCCACTTTCGCTGTTCATTCTTCGCCCACGTCAACCTTCCTTGGATATTTTTTTTAATGAATGACATGAACACAATTTGGTTTTGACTCGTAATCAATAAATTCATGAGGTGGGTCACCTGGCACTTTAGAAGATACAGATAAACATTAAAAAGTTCTTTTCGCTTCTACATTCTTCCATGCCTTCACACTTTGTTTTTTTATGGGAACGTGACAAGGAAAAGGCTTTATCTGAAAGATTTGAGTTGAGTACTCCTGCATTTATAGTATTCAATTGAGTTTTAAATGTATTATGTCACCTCACATTTTCATATGGATCATACATGTTTTTGATTAAGTACTCCTACATTTATTGTATTAAATTGAGTTTTAAATCTATTACTTCACAATTGTGTTTATATCACCTCACCTCACATTTTCACATGGATCATACATGTTTTTGATTAGATAACCTGCATGACCCATGTGTGGTGACACAATGATCCATGGATCATGCTTCTTCTTCTATAAAAATTATCTTTATTAAGTACATGGATCATACATGTTTTTGATTAAGTACTCCTGCATTTATAGTATTCAATTGAGTTTTAAATCTATTACTTCACAATTGTGTTTATATTATGTCACCTCACATTTTCACATGGATCATACATGTTTTTGATTAAGTACTCTTGCATTTATAGTATTCAATTGAGTTTTAAATCTATTACCTCACAATTGTGTTTATATCACCTCACCTCACATTTTCACATGGATCACACATGTTTTTGATTAGATAACATGCATGATCCATGTGTGGTGACACGATGATCCATGGATCATGCTTCTTCTTCTATAAAAATTATCTTTATAATTATATTTATAAGTTCATAAATTTATAAGATGTGGGTTATTGTTGAATTATTATTTATAAAAATAGATCAATGAGTTTGGCTCGAAAACTATCATAATTTGACTACTTGTGGAAAATATCTCCTACTTATCAACTGATGAGTTGAAGAGGCTCTATAGTGAATGGTTCATAAGACGCAACACTTGGTGAAAGTTTTGCAAATGGGCTAGCAAGCTAAATGGACTTAAACTTGGGGGAAACTCCATGGTTAAGCCCACTTGAGGCGAAGTAGTATTGGAAAGGATGGTGACCTCTTGGGAATGCACAATGCTTGCACGCTTGAGTTAAAGTAGTACTGGTCCCTAGAAAGGGTGGTAACCTCCCGAAAATGCCCAATGCCTCACCAATGTAAGCATCATTCCCATGCGAGATGGGTTCTAAATCATCATTCATGAAACTTGAGTCAATGAATTCGACTCAAAACTACACAATTGAATGCTGATAGAAATATCATAATTATATATTTTATTTTTATTTCTATTTTAATATAGAAATTTATAAGAATATTTTTATTAAAAATAATCTATATTTTTATTAAAAATAATCTTAATTTTTATTTATAAATAAGTTTCATTTGTAGAAGTCAAGTATAAAAAAGGATTTTATATTGTTCATTGTGTTTAAGTAATGTTTACAAGGACCCAACATTTAACTTGCATGTCTAAATATGCAAAAAAAAAAAGGGACTTAATACTTTAAAGTATATTTTAATAATTAAGATCTAAAATGTAACAAATAAGGTAAACTCACCTATCAAATTATATAAAAAATGGTATAACAATTTAAAACATATTTCAATTATTGAGATATAAAAAGTAACAAATCTTATGATGTGACATTAAGATACTAACATGAATTAATATATAACTATTGATCTAACTTTTAGATATGTATGACTATCATTATTTGTTTCACTTTTAGGAAAATGTGTAATTGTAGGTTTCAATTTTAGGTGGTGTCTTATATAACACCTCAACAAGAACATTGTGATGTAGGTGGTGACAAAACACAAATTGATCTAACTTTTCTTGGGCGTTTTTTAGGAGTCTCAATAAAAAGCATGTTGATGTAACATCATATTTATCAATAAAAAACATGTTGATGTAACATCAAATTTCTTATAGAGACCTAATACTCTGAATAGAAAGAAGAAGCTTATGAGACAAGTTACTCTCAAATCTCGTTGAGAGTGAATTTGATAGAATGGAACCCCCTAATTGTTGGCTCTTTTAGACTCATACTCCCCAATAAGATAGCCTAGATGAAAAATATTCCATAAAAAAAATATGCGAATAATTTAAAATTATCTAATAAATTATAATCCACAAAATGATTTCTTCAATCTAACAAAAATATATTCAATTATTAAGTTTGGCCAATCAATCTATTTACAATAAACATTCTTAAATTAATAAACATAAATATGTTAAATACATCTATATAAAATAAAAATTTAAACTATATCTATTATAAACACATATTTTTTATTAAATTATTTTATTTACTATTTTGCACATGAAAACATAATAAATTATAAGAATTAAAAAGGAACATCTTACATAATTTTAAAATATTTATAATTCAATTTACTGTAACTTATAAAAGTATACTTTGTATTTTTTGCAGCCACTTTTGATATTTTATTAATAAAATAATGTATCAACTTTATTCTCACAAATGTCATACCATTTAAGTGATAAAAAATCAAATATAATATCATAATATATGGTAGGTAACTTTTATCTGAAACAATAAAAAAAAGGTAGTTGTCCTTCAATCAATAGTAAATTTTATTGCTAACGTGGCAACTTACACATTTGATTACACAATTTTAAGAATGGGCCTCAATTTCCACAAATTATGAGATAAATGCATGTTGTTTATGGATTTGATTGTATAAGTATTTTTTTCATCATCGTTTTGAGAATGATAGAGAGAATTATTACCTCACAATTGTGTTTATATTATGTCACCTCACATTTTCACATGGATCATACATGTTTTTGATTAGATAACATGCATGATCCATGTGTGCTGACGTGATGATCCATGGATCATGCATCTTCTTCTATAAGAATTATCTTTGTAATTGTACTTACAAGTTTATAAATTCATAAGATGTGGGTTATTGCTGAGTTATTATTTATAAAAATGGATCAATGAGTTTGACTCAAAAACTATCATAATTTGACTACTTGTGGAAAATATCTCCTACTTATCAACTGATGCACTAAGAGGCTCTATAATGAATGGTTCATAAGACACAACACTTGATGAAATTTTTGCAAATGGGCTAGCAAGCTAAGTGGACTTAAACTTGGGGGAAACTCTTTGGTTAAGCCCACTTGAGGTGAAGTAGTATTGGAAAGGGTGGTGACCTCTTGTGAATGCACAATGCTTGCACAGTTGAGTTAAAGTAGTATTGGTCCCTAGAAAGGGTGGTGACCTCCCAAAAATGCCCAATGCCTCACCTATGTAAAGCATCATTACCATGAGAGATGGGTTCTGAATCATTATTCATGAAACATGAGTCAATGAATTTGACTCAAAACTACACAATTGGATGGTGATAGAAATATCGCAATTATGTATTTAATTTTCATTTATATTTTATTATAGAAATTTATAAGAATATTTTTATTAAAAATAATCCTATTTTTTATTTATAAATAAGTTTCATTTGTAGAAGTCAAGTATAAAAAATGATTTTATATTGTTCATTGTGTTTACTTGTAATGTTTATAAGGACCCAACATTTAACTTGCATGTCTAAATATGAAAAAAGGGACTTAATACTTTAAAGTATATTTTAATAATTAAGATCTAAAAAGTAACAAATAAGGTAAACTCACCTATCTAATTATATAAAAAATGGTATAAAAATTTAAAACACATTTTAATTATTGAGATATAAAAAGTAACAAATCTTATGATGTGACATTAAGATACTAACATGAATTAATATATAACTATTGATCTAACTTTTAGATATGTATGACTATCATTATTTGTTTCACTTTTAGGAAAATGTGTAATTGTAGGTTTCACTTTTAGGAGGTGTCTTATATAACACCTCAACAAGAACATCGTGATGTAGGTGGTGACAAAACACAAATTGATCTAACTTTTCTTGGGTGTCTTTTAAGAGTCTCAATAAAAAGCATGTTGATGTAACATCATATTTATCAATAAAAACATGTTGATGTAACATCAAATTTCTTATATAGACCTAATACTTTGAATAGAAATAAAAGCTTATGAGACAAGTTACTCTCAAATCCCACTGAGAGTGAATTTGATAGAACGGAACCCCCTAATTATTGGCTCTTTTAGACTCGTGCTCTCCAATAAGATAGCCTAGATGAAAAATATTCCATAAAAATAATATGTGAATAATTTAAAATTATCTGATAAATTATAATCCACAAAATAATTTCTTCAATCTAACAAACAATGTACATTTAATTATTAAGTTTGGCCAATCAATCTATTTACAATAAAAATTCTTAAATTAATAAACATAAATATGTTAAGTACATCTATATAAAAAAATATTTAAAAATAACTATATCTATTATAAACACATTTTTTAATAAATTGCTTTATTTACTATTTTGCACATGCAAACATAATAAATTATAAGAATTAAAAAGGAACATCTTGTACATAATTTCAAAATATTTAAAATTTAATTTAACGTAACTTATAAAATTATACTTTGTATTTTTTTCAGCCACTTTTGATATTTTATTAATAAAATAATGTATCCACTTTATTCTCACAAATGTCATACCATTTAAGTGGATAAAAAGTTGAATATAATATCACAATATCTAGTAGGTAACTTATATCTGAAGCAATAACAAAAGAGGTGGTCCTCCTTTAATCAATGGTAAATTCAATTACTGACGTGACAACTTACACATTTGATTACACAATTTTAAGAATGGGCCTCAATTTCCACAAATCATGAGATAAATGCATGTTGTTTATGGATTTGATTGTATAAGTATTTTTTTCATCAACATTTTGAGGATGATAGAGAGAAATATTAATAAAGTCTTTTATATCCATATTAACAAATAAGTTCAGAGACATTGACATTTTTCGCTCTGCAACTAGGAGTTTTTGAATTTACGCAACTCCCTTTCATGGCGACTGCTGGCAGGGGACCCCTACTCCCAAGAAAACCATCTCAAACCCCTAGTGGCTTTCCAAACATGTCTATGATTGTAGATGCAAATGATAAGTTGTGTCAGGATTTTCTTATTCCATTAGCCACTAGACGCCAACCCTATGCGACTGAGGAAATGGTGTTATAACTATCGAACTCGGTAGTAGATCGTATTATCTCCGCTTGGGATAGGGTTCTTGTTGGAAAATTTGTTGCTTTCAAACCAACTACTTAGATGGTTTCATCTTGGATATTAGGTTCTAGGAACCTTAAGGGAAATGTTACTGTTGAGCATTTTTTTTACACAAGTCAATTGCTAGGATCTCGAGATTTGATTTCCTATCTTGAAAGAATAACGAAGTTATTCCCAAGGTTCTCCGGGGTCATGGTACAACCTGCTTGGTAACTCATTTGAAGATAAATGTGAATGTTCACGAGGAGGCCTTTGCTGGTACTTTCAAGACGTCAAACTGCAAAAACAACTTTAGTACTTTTTGGTATTTTCTAATTTACCAATGAATATAATTTACCAATGATGTAAATTTATGTTTAAAACTAAAGATGATTCTAATTGATTTTAGATTTATGACAGAAAATTAAAAGAGTGGGGTAACAAGAATAAAGTAAATTGTTGAAAACAAAATCCTAACGGACATAAACTATTGTTAATCTTTCCTTGTGAATTTGAATGATGGGGAGATTTGGAACAAACCCACTAGATATAAATAAAACCATGTCGCAATTATATACCCAACAGATGCAATCGTTTGGAGAGAAAATGTATTTATGCATGTAAGATTTTAAAAATTTGTCAAATTGTGAACTCACCAAGATGTGCACACACATGAGATGAATTTATCAATGAGCCCAAAAGATGATCTTTCCTATACATTCATCACATCAAGGTAGATAAACAACAACAAACTCCAATTTAAAGAATCACAAATTCAAGAAACAAAACACAGTTGGCTCTTTGAAAAGAATGAATAGGCAAACACACATTCACCAATTTCGCATAGATAGCAGAAAAATATTACACCATGAATGAAGCACCAACTGTATATCTTTATTGCATCAATAATCCTACCCTAATACATTGCTTTTGCTTACAATATATAGAGTTCTGATCTACAAACTCTGAACCCCGAAACTAGGGTATCAGAGGCTCTAAAAAAAATGAAAACAAAACTAAAACTAAAGCTTGCTAAAGAAAATTATTGCTAGACTGATACTAAACTACTTGCATGGGTCCGTGATCCGCTGACAATCAATTTTCCCATGAAAAATAAGTTCAAATTCATTAAGAAAGAATAAAGAGAGGAGCCGGAGTTCCCTTGTTTGTAACTGGAGTCTTCTTCTGATCTCTGAGTTCTCCCTTGGAATCTTCACCTAGGGTTCTCTTCGAGGTGGGAACTGATAGAAATCCTTAAATCATTACAAAACAAACTAAAGTTGCACATCCATCTGATTTGAAGTTCTATTTTCATGCAAAAAAAATGATCACACTGAAATGGCCCAGAATTCAAACCCCAACCTTTGCCGCGAAATTTTCCAAGTGAAAATTTTACTAAGTATGAAACCACAATTTGGGACCCACAAAATTTTAGACTTTCAGAGGCTAAAAGGCCAAAAAACTAGCCTTTGGAAAATGCTAAGTATGAAAGAATTCACCTCTCAAAAATGACTAAGTCTGGACTGAACAAATCAATTTGGGAACACTTCTGGATGAGAAGCTCATAACCTCTGTACTGTTTCATGTACTTCCTCATAGTTTACTTCTTGCCCTTTTGCTTTAGCAATGCGTCATTCTTTCTTCTCTTTGAAGATGATTAATTCAGAAGCGAATAAATTGATCTCTTCTTCGTGTTCGAAGATCTGTTTCATATCCTCCTTGAAGTATAAAAGTTGGTGTAGGTCCTCTTTGGTTCTAACTCCTTCTAGAATGCCTTTGAACTATTGTATCACTTCTTTGGTCGAGCATAGGAGTTTCCTTTCCTTATCTTGGTATAACTCTAAGTCAATACCTGCGAAGAAGTTATCTATTTCTTCTACCCATTCCATGATCTCCTTATTCTTTTGATGCACCTTCTCCAAAAATTTCTCATGGAATTTCATGGAGTTTTATATACTCTTAGTCCAGGTACTAAAGTTATCTATCTCCTCCCCTTCATATATTTTGACCAAAAATTGGAAGTGTTGTTTCCTGATTACCTTGAGACCCTGTAAGACTGATTGCCACTGGGCCAATCTAGAATCTAACCCTCCATCTCCTTCCATAAGATCCACACCAAATGGGTGGCTTCCTTTAGGATAACCCTGAATGGCTAGAAGATATCTCTAATGACCTTCTCTCCCCATTGTTCAAAATTGTTCTTCCAATCAACACTTGCCTGAATGAAAGAAGGGGTTACCCCTGCTAGCAAGTTTGGAGTAGCTTTCTTCTCTAGTATGGGATATAATGAGGCCTCTAGGAAATTTGGGTCAATGGGACCCACCATCTTATGAATGAATTTATTCAGAGCCTCATTCTGCTCTGTCAGGGACTTGATAGTTTCTTCAACTTTGCTCATGAAACCCAGAGCACGTTTGAGCCCTAAAGCTGCTAGAGTCTTACTTCCTTCTTTGGTTGGTTCTCCTAGATCTACCTCTTCAAATGTATAATCCTCTGGGGTTATTTTTGATTGAGATGTGCTGGTAGAAGGAACTACCACCTATTCCTTCCAGTGACCCTTGGTGTCTTGAGTGACGTATGATATGGTTATCGCTGGTATATTAGTCTCTACTTGATGGAAGGCATGCCCTTAGAATGACAAATTTGTGTCTCTCCATCCTCTTCATCCATGTAAGTTCTTCTCCATGGTTGAATCTCTTTAGTGAACCAAGTGGGTTTACTAAAGGCGGTTGTTGTCTCATATAGGGTGATGTGAAGGACAAAAGCCAAGCTTTGTGATCCAGGGTTCACCTCCTCCTCTTTATCTGACTCTTCCCCATGTTCACCCTCTCCCCTCCCTTCTTCCTCATTCACTTCTCCTTCATGTGTCTCTTCCTCTCCTTTTTCTTCTTCTCCCTTCTCTTCTTCCCTTGTATCATCCTATTCATCTTTATATTTGCCTTCATCCCTGAAGGAACTGATTGATACCTCTACACTAAGACTTGTCATGGCTTCCAATGCGGTCTTGAGAGGAGGTGTAGCTTTTTTACTTATCGACACTTGGGGAGTCGGGCTAGAGGAAGGCGGAGGAATATATGGTGGTGGAGTAGAAATAGAAGGAGGCGGAGTTGGTGTGGGAGTTGGGAGAGAGGATGGTGGAGTAGGAATGAGAGCTGGGATAGAGGTTGGTGGAGTAGGAACATAAGGTAGTGGAGTTGGTGTTGAACTTTCTCCTACAGTCTTATACCCTTCTATGTTCTGGGCAGCGCTGGCATCTTGACTTTCTACCCTTTGGTTGGTGCTAGAACCCACTCCTATGAGAGGCATGTTTAGTGTAGGGTTTGTTAATTGGGATGGAGGTGGAGTAAGGATAACCTTAGGATTGATGAGTTCTTGTACTCCTAGGTTATTTCCTTCCGTGGAGTTAGGTGTATCTTGTCCTGGAACTGCAAAGCTCTCTAGGCCTTCGAAATTTGACATGAGGAACTCATCTGAGCCAAGGGTATCTAGAGGATTATCATGCTCCTTTTGAGCCTCAGTCTGATTCTTTGTGATTTACATTTTCCTTAAAGAGGTTTCTCAAGATCTTGTCCTCTTTACTAAGGGCACATCCTCCAGTTCTGGTTCCTCTTGCAAATTTTCTAATCGAGGAGAGGCAGAAGCTCTCTTTCTTTTATAAGTCTTCTTCCCTTCTCCAATGGTAGGAGGAGACGAGTTGGAGGTGTAAGGGCCTTCTCCTTGGGTGGCATATGATGGTCCAATAGGAGGATCTATTTTCCCTTTCATCTCAGTCTTTGGGGTCTTGTGCCTAGGGTTGGAACCATATTTAACTGCATGTTCAATCCCATATATTGTTCCTAGCTTTTGGGGTAGGGCCTTCTTGAACTGGGGCACTGCAGGCCTCTCTCCATGTTTCGTGTCCACCTTCTTGGGTGGATCTATTAGTTCCTTCATGGGAATAGGATCCATTTGATAAGGCTTGTTGATCCATTCCATAGTTTCTCTGACCACATGCCTTGCATTGAATTCAATGCTGTCATTTTCTTCTTTGTCTATTTATGCATTCAAGATAGGTCTATTATTTATTTTGTGAATATTATAGAGTGGCTCCAACACATTATCTGAATCTTTGTCAAAAACCTTGGGGGATATTGACCTCTAAGGATTTGTTTTCTATTGTGAGGAATATCGCACAATAATCCCTTATCCTCACTTCGTGGTTGTCCACACAATTGATCCAATGATCTTCAGTATGTGGCTCATGGCTATAGAATTTTCCAATGATATGGTTGTATGTTCCTATGGGGTCAAATCGAGCCCAGATGTGTTTATATGTTTGGAGTGGGCACTCATCCCACTCAAAGGCTAGTGACTTGCAAATCTTCATATCTTGGAGAGTGTAGGGGCCTATGGAAATGGGTAAATCTCAGCAATGCTTCTTCTTGTGTTTGATATGGTCATATGCATCTCCAAGCTTCCTAGCCATTTCTAGGATGATTACCCAATCAGATGGGTTCCTAGATAGTTTCTTGGGGTGTAGGGTAGATCTTGCCACTCTAATGTATGTGGATGTTTTGAATTGTATGTAATATGCCCCTATGGCCCTTACTTTGGCCGCAACCTCTTCTAATAATCTCTTTGCATAGTCACCCTCTATGGACATAATGACTACGAAGATGAATGCATCATTCACTATTCTATAATCTAGGTTGTTTTCTAGCATGTCGGTTCTTCTTACCAATTGTGGATAGATAGTGAAGGGCCATGCATTTGGCTCACCAAAGGCCCCCCATTTTGTAAGCCCCAGATAGTCTTCTCATGCGGCCAACAGGTACATTATGTATGAGGTCATATAGAACTTGGGGGTTGTACTTTACAATAGTCTGTTTCTCATCCAGCTTATCACTTAGGATGGTGGCCCAATCAAATCTGGCCTTGTGATTCCTTATCTTCTCTATGAATAAGATCATCCAACTCTCAAGTTTGATGGACAGAGGTAGTCCATATACTCATCTTATAATGTGAATTCCGCTTGGATTTCATCCCTTAAGTATTCCCTTCTGAGGTCTATTTTGTCTAGCTTGTTCTTTGGGAGAGGCTACAAGAGGTATTCCTTATTGGCAATCATAGACATCTTGAGTCTTGTTTCTGAACTATCTCAAACCCTTATCTATAGAGAAGTCATAGAATTTATCCATAGCTTTATGAAGATGGAAGTCATCTTCAATGTTGTCTAGCCTCAGGTCAAGAACTATCTATCCTTCTATGTTTTTTACCACTCTCTCATCTGATGTGTAGTGGTTGGCCAATGTCATGATGAGCTAAGAGGACATGACTGATACCGGGTGTGCTTCTGCATTGACTAGGATTGATAAGACCATAGAGGTAAAATCGTCAGTCCTCCTTCTATTTGGGAGCACCTTACTAGGAATTAATCCCATTCCACGTTCCTAATGTCTATATCGGTGATTTTTAGGTGCTTATTCCTGATCTTTGAAGGGGGATGATTCCTTTTAAATAGGTACTTCATTGGTGATGTTGTCTGCTTCTCAGGAATTCCTACAAGGAACATGCAAATATCAGTATCGTTATTGAAGAAACTACTAAAGAAGGAAAGAAAGAAAACTACAACTAAGAAAACCAGAAGAAGATGACTCTTTAAGTAGCCAAAAATGAAACTTAAAGCTCTTTTCGGTCTTTTGGACTTTCAGACTCTGACTTCACAAGGTAGGGGTGCAAAAGGAAAAACTTTGAAGGATGAGTCTATGGCGAAGCAAGTGTATTTCATACTTGCAGAGTGTGAAAACTATGCAAAAATTTAGGGTGTGAAAGCCTAAAATCTCGAAAAGACTTGGGGGCTGATGAAATTTTTTCAGCCTTTCAGTGTGCAAAGGTCCACAAAAATTTCAGAGTGCGAAACATCAAAAATTCTGGGAGGGGCGACCTTGTCTTCAGGGTTTTGACCTTTCAGTGTTTCAAAGGTGTTGGATTGTGTGAAATGTTGAAATGTCTAAAAGTGCGAGATTGCAGTTGGTGAAAAACTTCCAGCGAAGGGGCTATTTTTGGCCTTTTGGAGGCTGAAAAGCTGTGACTAAGTCGTGACGCAAAAAAACCCTAACCTAAAATGTGAAAGAAAAAGACAAAATCCAAACATGAGAGAGCATGATACGACCTGAGGTCCAAGGGTGCAAACCCCAGGGACCTAGGAGGGAGGACAAATGACTAAAAGTAACATGTAAACAAAAAAGGCAAACTAACGAAAAACTAAACCTAACCCGAGTGAAGAGAGGAAAAAATGACAGAGCCCTACCTGCAAATGCGTGAGGAAAGGGGCAGACGAGAAAGTTGTTGGGTGTGAAAAGGATCGATTGAAAATGAACCGCGAGGAAGAAAATAGTGAGCGCATGAAGAGCTCTCAAAAAAACATAGACAAAAAAGAAGCAAGTGAGGAAAAAGTGCTCGGGCCAATTTTATAGCCTGCGGGGTGATGTCACTGACTTCAGGGTTTCAAAGTCCAAAACTTTGAAGTCTAGTGGCTTCCTCCCCTTTCAATGTTTCAAAGGTTGAAACACCAAAAGGTGTGGGCTTGGCCCTTCATCCTTTGTGGTGTTTTGGAGGCCAAAATACCAAAATGTGTGGGCTTGGCCCTTATGCCTTTTCAATGTTTCGGAGGACCTAAGGATTTCTGAAATGCTGAAAGTGTGAAAGGGGTGAAAATCACCTTTGCTCCCTCACCTGGCCCCTTCAAAATCCAGATCAAGGAACAGGGGAGGGGCAGACCAAAAAACAATAAAGAAGGGGGGTCGCCATGGTTAGAGGGCCAAAAAAAATGGGGTGTGTGTTGTGGACCTGTTAGCACTGCCCTGTAAAAAATTTGAATTTCTTGGTCTTTTTTTTTTCCCGGGATTTCTTGGTTTCAAATCTTATGCTTAGCCACTCAAATGAAGTCAAAAACCTTTTTTAAGTCATGTTTTATGTTTAGTCGCTCTATCACGCCGGTCTTTGAAAAGAGTCTTTAAGTCATGCGACTACGCGACGAGCTTTCCGAGAAGGAGAATCACGCAATCGCGATCTCCATATGTTTATTTTTGATCTGTCTGCGAGTGGGCGATGAGATATTTTGAGAGGTAAATCGCGCATTCGCGATTTTTTGTGGAGGTCAAGTTGCAGGTTGGTGAGTCCACGACGAGTTGAAAAGAGGTAAATCGCGTAGTCGCGATAAATTCATACTGTCTGTCATCACGCTCTGCGACTGAGCGAGTCATGTCAAAAATAAAGTAGTTGTGCACCCGCGTTAAGTTTTGTGTTAATGTTAAAAGGTCTGTGACTATGCGACGAAGTCATGTCCTGTTGGATCGCTCACTCGCTCATGTTTTAACTCGCTTGTTTTCTGCAGTGCAAAGTGTGCGGCGAAGAGGTGAAGTATTAATGTGAAGATGTCATCGCTCAGTCGCACAAGTCATTTTCAGTAGTCATAGCAGTCTGCGACCAAGCGACTAAAGGACTATTAGTCGCCTCGCTCACTCGCCGATGGTTAGGTGACATCAAAAATCAGCTCGTGGGTGTGCGATGAGTGAAAAATGAAGGATGTCGTGCACTCGCCGATCAATGAAGGTAAAAGAAACACAGCTCACGAGGATGCGATGAGTCAGAAAAAAAAGACTAGTCGCGCACTCACCATTAGAAATAGAGTAAGATTGTTGAGCTTGCGGGTGTGCGACGAGTCAGAAGATGAAAAGCATCGCTCAGTCGCCGATCAACAGAAGTGGAAAGAAAAGAGCTCGCGACCGAGCGACTAAGTGAAAAATGCAGCAGTCGCGCACTTGCAGTCAATAATGAAGTTCAATTTTTGAGCCCACGGGTGTGCGACAAGTTTAAAAAGAAGGTCATCGCTCAGTCGCTGATCAATAGATATAGAAGGAAATCTGAGTGTGCGACGAGCCAAAAGGAAGAAAGACGTTGCGCACTCGTAGTCCATAATGAAGTTAAGTTTCTAAGCTCGCGAGTTTGTGATCAGTCCAAGAACAGAATGCATCGCTCACTCGCGCATTAGATGAAAATATGGAATAAAAGGATAGCGAGTGAGAGATTAAATAGAGTATGAGTTAAAAAAAAGATAAATGTCGCTCAGTCGCCCAGATCAAAAGGTGCAGTTTGAACAATCAGCGAGTGTGCGATGATGAAATAACTGAAAGAAAAGGTGTGCATTCGCTCAGTCACCCAGACTCAGGTAAAATGAAAAGTTGGCTTGCGAGCGTGCGACGAGCTGTCAGTGAATGAAGTATCGCTCATTTGCATGAACCAAAAAGTAAAGCATAAAAGTAGTGCGAGGGTGCGACAGACATGAAAAGAGGTTTAAGAATTTGGTCATCGCTCACTCACAGAAGGAGAAAAGCAGAGCATAAAAGGATGGCGAGTATGCGACCAAGTGAATAGCAGGAGTGTGTCGCTCACTCGCAAGGGTCTTTCAAGAAATGAAGAAATAGCACTGCTCCAGCTAAAAAGCCACTAAAGAGGAAACAGAGAACAGAGTACAAAATGGTGCAAAACAGAAAAGAGACAGGGCTAAATACGTGTCTAAGGCCAAAGCTTCCATGGATGCCAGGAGAAGTGGAAGCTGTTACCTTTTGATTAGCCTACCATCAAAGAAGAATAGATGGGGAGCAAAAAGGATGAATCAGATATGGTTAAGCCACGAAAAACAAACCGTGTTAATCAGCTGCCACCTATGTCCGGTTGCAAAATTTTGTTGTACAGTTGTTGTAAACGGTTGAGTTATCCTTCCCAGATGTCTGTAGCTTGTTGTATCCTTGTGCTATAAAAGGATCCCAAGACTACTAGTACAAGGATGGTCATTTTTCTGTCTGAGAATACTACTGAGTCAATTGTAAATCTAGGTTTTGAGAACCAATATATCTATTTTTTCTGGAGAAATCTCTATTGAATGTTGTAACTGATGATGACCTTTGAATGAAATCCAGTTCACAGTTTCTGAAACGTTTATGTGGATTTTCTGTCTTCATTTTAGCATTTTGAGTTTTGTTTAAATTGAATGTTCAAGGAGCGTTTTCAATTTATATATCTGTAAGGCAGATATATGAGATACTTCTAGGGTTCTTTCAAGGAGAGAATATACCTTAGAGATATTTCAACAAAGTTCAGGG
>MU225848.1:574699-585083 GCA_018584345.1 Thuja plicata
TGGCTTATGTGAGTATGAGTCATTTACTTTTGATATGGATCAGCCCGCTAATGAAGGAGTAATGCGAGTGGAATTTGATGTTTCTTATGATGATGCATTCCCTTATTATCATGGTTTATATTCTCTGATATTTTCTGATGTGAAGAATGAGTTTCATTCTTTTGATTATGATGACTCTAATGGAAGAACCTCTAAAGGCGTGAAAGGAATCACAACTAGGGTATTCTTCACTTTAATGATTCCTTGTGAGTTTGAGCAGCAGTTGTACGAATGCATTCTCATTTTGATGTTTGTGTGCCAAGAAGAGAATCAGATTTTTGACAGAGGCAAGTGATAGTTTCAATTGTGAAAGGGCTTGAGGTTTTTGTAAACAATGTATGTATTTGTGAAGTTTTTTTTTTCAGTTGTGTGGTGTGTGGTTTTCAATAAAGATTCCCAGCTTGAGAAGAGAATAAAGGAGTTTTGAAGTCAGAAGAGAAAGGAAAACATGGCAAGTTTGAATCATTATGGATGGGCCCATTTGTAATCTAGGAGTTTCATGGGCAGGATTCTTATTTCTTGGAGGATCCAAATGGTGAAATACAGGAATTGCTAGTGCATGGACAATTCCTGAAACATTATTTCTTATAGTTTTCTTTGTTCCATGCACGTTAGTTTAGATTTCCCTATTTTTGTCTAGTTTTGTGTGCTCCTGTACATTTTTGTCAAAATTTTGCGGTCTATTCTCCAGAGGTCTGGCTTCTAATGACAATCTTGCAATTATCTTTCCCCAGTCGGAGCCATTGTTAGCACTGCCCTGTAAAAAAATTGAATTTCTTGGTCTTTTATTTTTCCCAGGCTTTCTTGGTTTCAAATCTTATGCTTAGCTGCTCAAATGAAGTTAAAAACCTTTTTTAAGTCATGTTTTATGTTTAGTCGCTCTGTCGCGTCGGTCTTTGAAAAGAGTCTTTAAGTCATGCGACTGCACGACGAGCTGTCCGAGAAGGAGAATCACGCAATCGCGATCTCCATATGTTTATTTTTGATCTGTCTACAAGTGGGCGACGAGCTATTTTGAGAGGTAAATCATGCAGTCATGATGTTTTGTGGAGGTCAAGTTGCAGGTTGGAGAGTCCGTGATGAGTTGAAAAGAGGTAAATCACGCAGTCGCGATAAAGTCATACTGTCTGTCATCACGCTCTGCGACTGAGCGAGTCATGTCAAAAATAAAGTAGTCGCACACCCGCGTTAAGTTTTGTGTCAATGTTAAAAGGTCTGTGACTGTGCGATGAATTCATGTTCTGTTGGATCTCTCACACGCTCATGTTTTAACTCGCTTGTTTTCTGCAGTGCGAAGTGCGCGGCGAAGAGGTGAAGTGTTAACGTGAAGATGTCATTGCTCAGTCGCACAAGTCATTTTCAATAGTCATAGAAGTCTGCGACTGAGTGACTAAAGGACTATTAGACACCTCGCTCACTCGCCAATGGTCAGGTGACATAAAAAATTAGCTCGCGGGTGTGCGATGAGTGAAAAATGAAGGATGTCGCGCACTCGCCGATCAATGAAGGTAAAAGAAACACAGCTCGCGAGGGTGCAACGAGTCAGAAAAAAAGACTAGTCGCGCACTCGCCATTAGAAATAGATTAAGATTGTTGAGCTTGCGGGTGTGCGATGAGTCAGAAGATGAAAAAGCATCGCTCAGTCACCGATCAACAGAAGTGGAAAGAAAAGAGCTCGTGACCGAGTGACTAAGTGAAAAATGCAGTAGTCGTGCACTCGCAGTCAATAATGAAGTTCAATTTTTGAGCCCGCAGGTGTGCGACGAGTTTAAAAAGAAGGTCATCGCTCAGTCGCTGATCAATAGATATAGAAGAAAATCAGCTCCCGAGTGTGTGATGAGCCAAAAGGAAGAAAGACGTCGTGCACTCGCAGTCCATAATGAAGTAAAGTTTCTGAGCTCGCGAGTTTGCAATCAGTCCAAGAACAGAATGCATCGCTCACTCGTGCATTAGATGAAAAGCTGGAATAAAAGGATAGCGAGTGAGCGATTAAATAGAGTATGAGTTAAAAAAAAGATAAATGTCACTCAGTCGCCCAGATCGAAAGGTGCAGTTTGAACAATCAGCGAGTGTGCAATGATGAAATAACTGAAAGAAAAGGTGTGCAGTCGCTCAGTCGCCCAGACTCAGGTAAAATGAAAAGTTGGCTCGCGAGCGTGCGATGAGCTGTTAGTGAATGAAGCATCGCTCACTCGCATGAACCAAAAAGTAAAGCATAAAAGTAGTGCGAGGGTGCGACAGACATGAAAAGAGGTTTAAGAATTTGGTCATCGCTCACTCGCAGAAGGAGAAAAGCAGAGCATAAAAGGATAGCGAGTATGCGACCAGTGAATAGCAGGAGTGCGTCGCTCCCTCGCAAGGGTCTTTCCAAATATGAAGAAATAGCACTGCTCCAGCTAAAAAGCCACTAAAGAGGAAACAGAGAACAAAGTACAAAATGGTGCAAAACAGAAAAGAGACAGGGCTAAATACGTGTCTGAGGCCAGAGCTGCCATGGATGCCAGGAGAAGTGGAAGCTGTTACATTTTGATTGGCCTACCATCAAAGAAGAACAGATGGGGAGAAAAAAGGATGAATCAGATATGGTTAAGCCACGGAAAACAAACCGTGTTAATCAGCTGCCACCTATGTCCGGTTGCAAAATTTTGTTGTACAGTTGTTGTAAACAGTTGAGTTATCCTTCCCAAATGTCTGTAGCTTGTTGTATCCTTGTGCTATAAAAGGATCCAAAGACTACTGGTACAAGGATGGTCATTTTTCTGTTCGAGAATACTACTGAGTCAATTGTAAATCTGGGTTTTGAGAACCAATATATATGTTTTTTCTGGAGAAATCTCTATTGAATGTTGTAACTGATGATGACCTTTGAATGAAATCCAGTTCATAGTTTCTGAAACGTTTATGTGGATTTTCTGTCTTCATTTTAGCATTCTGAGTTTTGTTTAAATTGAATGTTCAAGGAGCGTTTTCAATTTATATATCTGTAAGGTAGATATATGAGATACTTCTAGGGTTCTTTCAAGGAGAGAATATACCTTAGAGATATTTCAACAAAGTTCAGGGTAGCAAATGAATCTGATCGATTAGTCTGTTTAAATGTACTGAGGTAGATATGTAAGGTATATCTATTTTTGTGTCAGATCCTGTAATTGCCTTAAGTTTAGTCTTCAATCATGCTGGTTAAAATTATTCACAGATGAATCCATGCCCTAAGATTTAGCACTGGTCTATTTTTGTTCAGTTTAATGATTATCACCATTAAAAATCAATCTTTACTTTCAGTTTGGTTTGTTTTAGTAAAAGTTACAGTGATCATTTCCTGTAATTCCACCAATAGCAAGTTAGAATAATTCTGTGATTTTATTATTCTAAGTTTGCAAGGGTAATCCTGCCCGAGTCTGTGGAGCTCAAAGTGAAGGAGGTCTCAAGACCTTGTTACTGTTGTCCTATTCTATGCTCGATCAGTGTTAAGGATAAATAGAGTGAATCCTTTGAGGAATATGTTTTATGAAAGCAAGAAAAAGGAACAACATGACCTACAATAGTTACCCTATTCACTCTCCCTAGGGACCTCTTTTTATTCAAATTCACTTTAGAAGAGGACATGACTACTATCCTGAAGGGTGTATTGTTCTTCAAGAGCTATCATTTTTCACTCTGCAAATGGAAGTCGGGCTTTGACCTTGATGCGAATCTTAACAGATCAATTCTGGTGTAGGTTAGACTCCCTAGTCTCCAGCTACAAATGTGGGATGACATCATCTTTATGTGGATTGGGGATTCATTTGGTCAGTTCAGTGCCACAAACAACACGACAAGGAACAAAACCAAACTGGTCTATGCGATATTTTTTGCCTATGTTGAGGTGGGTAAAACTCTCTTGAACTTTATCATTCTAATCTCTAAGCATGGAAACATCACCCAAGAGATGATGTTTTAAAATGTGATCTCTTTTGCCAAAACTATGATAAACCTGGACATGTGATCACAAACTGCAAGTTAAAAACTAACAAAATGATCCCTCCCCTGTGAAATACTAGACCTTTGGATTTGATGGGGGGAGAATCTTTGACTTGCAGTGTTGAGCCTGTGCCCCCCTATGAAGGATGAAGACATATTTTTTCATTAGTATGCAAAGGAAAACAATTTTGAACTGTCGGTAACACCAACACCAAAAGTCAAGTTTAGTGCAACCCGACAGACAACATCACAAGGGAACTCGACAACAAAGTTTATAGTGTAACCCGACAGAGCAGGTTACAATGTAGACCAATGACACAGTTTACAAGTGGATCCCGACAGAGTAACCTGAAAAAGGAACCCAACAAGTAGATAACAGAGAAACCCGAGAGATAGTTCACAAAGGAACCTGACAAGCAGACTACAAAGCAATCCGAGTACCAGTCTACCGAGAGACAGTTATAAATCCTAAGAAATGTGGATCTAACTTCCACGTTAGATAAAACATTCATGTTTTATATGTATCTTTTTGATTAGCTTTAAATCTATTTCTTGAGGGAAAAAAAATGTAATTGTAATTATTTTAGTCAGTCTAAATGATTGAAAACATGCAAACTAGGAGATCAAGGTCAAGTTATAAACCTTTGATCATAGAGTTATCATTGTAATACGTGAAACTCATTTAGGTAAAACTCATTGTATAAATAGATATGTAATCAATCATAACACATGTGTGTGATGATGATTGGAGATGAAGAGCATATCTAAGGATCAGCGAAAGAGTTTTATGCAAAAGAATAGAAAAAGATGGAACCAATTATCAAGAACAAGATTCAAGGCTACTGAGCAGAACAGAGGTATTGATCAATCACTATAGGTGATAAATATACAAGTAATCTTTAATGGATCTATACTCAGCAATTCTAGATTGAAAATACTTGTGTCAATAAATTTTTTTACTACATTCTAACAAGTAGCAAATAGAATAAATCCCATGAAAAGGTGGATTTAACAATCCTTTGTAAATCTCTTAACCGAGTGCACACTAAATAGTGTTGTTAAAGCTCTTAATAGAGTAGACCTTAACTAGTCTCTACATGTTAATCCTAACAACATAAGATCATCAGAAGTGATCAAACTTGTAAGCCTTAACCGACCCCTTCCATTATGTAGATAGTGAAATTTTGTGGGTTTCATCCCCACCGCAGGTTTTACCTTCTAATAGGGGTTTTCTGCATTACCAAATCTTGTGTCATGTGTCAATACATTTCATGAATGTTTCTATGAAGGTTTACATTCTAATTGAGTTTATGAATTGATAATACAAACATAAAGATCGAATAGCATATATGGTTGGTAATACGACCAATTGATTAGTAAAGGATAAAGGTTAATTGACTAAAAGTTTTAAAGAGTATTGATTCACCCCTGCCCTCTCAGTACACACCATTCCATTATTTCCAGCAATTGGTATCAGAGCTAGATTTCTTATTTGGAAAAGTTTAAATACTTAAGAGAAAAGATCATACAATGGAAAGGTATAAGCTAGACAAGAGTATTGAGAATTAGAAGTTAGAGATATAGATCTTCTATGAACAATATAAAGAAGCTAGAGTCAAGATAAGATAGCTACTAGATGAAAGAAAGGTTATGGCATCTCGCTATAATGAAACATATTATCATGAAGAAGAGATACTTGATTTATTTGACTCAATGGGATCTACATCTAGCAATAGATTAGACACATTTGAAGGAAGCATCACAAGTCTGAATGAAATCAATCAACATCTAGCTGGACAAGTTAAATAACTACAAATCGGTCAAGAGAAACAAATGGTAAGGATGATTGATTTTATGAATGATGCTAGACAAGCTGAACAAGAAAGAACACTAGCTATTGATGACAGGAGGAAGATTACTGAAAAGCTACAAGAAAGAGAATTAGAAATACAAAGACTTACTGAACATCATCATGAGAACCAATCAAATAGTTCTTATGAGTCAAGAAGCAAACCAACTGAATACAAAACTCAATGGAAAACTAGAAGCTATTGGTGAGCTAAGAGAAGAAAATGAAAAACTAAAGCATGAAGTAAGGATTCAACAACAACACAATGATATGATCAAGAGAGCTAAGGAGTGCACCGAAAGAATGGATGATTTTCTGGATGGACAAAGAAGAGTCAAAAACAATACCAGACTAGGGTATACCAAGAATGAAGAATCACCATACCAAGCTGATCCAAAGAATGTCTACACAAATCCAAGACCAAGAAAGTAGTCATGCAATCACTGTGGAAAACCAGGCCACACATCAAATGTTTGTAGGAGCAAAATGAAAGGTATTCCTAAATCCACATCCACATTCATAGGAAATTGTTATAAATGTTACAAGAAAGGACATAAAGCATATGAATGTAAATATAAGGTGAAACAACCAAATAAAGCTTTATTTAAAAGAAAACTGTGAGTTGTTTTCTCTTTGATTTTAATTGTTTTATTTTTGTTTTCAATTGTTTTATTTCTCTTTAAAGCAGAGTTGATTCAAAATTTCTATTCTTGAACAGGAGAGAAGATTTTTTGAGAGAATTTTTTATTAATTAAATAGAATATGACCTCATAAATGTGTTTTTCTCAATTATTTGAATAATTAAGTTCAATTATTGAAATGAGGATATTTATTTAATAATTAAATATTATTTAGTTCATTTTTATGTGTTTTAGCTAAAAGGGGGGAATTTAATTTAATTAAAGTGCTTGGACTTTATAATTAAATTAATTCAATCATAGGGTTTATTTAGCCTATTAATATTTAGAAATTAAATATAATGTATGATTAATGCAGATTTAGGATTTTCTGCATTTGACAGTTAGGTCAAGTAGAGTCAGTCAAAACTTAGAATTGCCTAGTACAATAGGACTTTGATGATCCAGAAGAATGACAAATGCAATAAAATTGGTTAGGGTTGCAAGATGCCAATTTTGGGGTGTTACATTTTGCCCCTCTTTGAATTGATGTGCGAGCAGTGCATTGACTCAAAAAATAGTCTAAAACATAGAAAAATAGTTGAGATTGATGAAGATTTCAAGAACCATCTCCAGAACGAAGCTTGATTCTCTGGGATCTGAGTTAGAATGCTCAGATACCTAATAGAAAAGATTTTGAGAATTGATGATGTAAAGATCAATTGATGAAGATTTTGAGAACCATCTCCAGAACGAAGCTTGATTCTCGGGGATCTGTGTTAGAATGCTCAGATACCTAATAGATAAGATTTCAAGAACCATCTCCAGAATGAAGCTTGATTCTCAAGGATCTGAGTTAGGATGCTTAGATACCTAATAGATAATATTTCAAGAACCATCTCTAGAATGAAGCTTGATTCTCAAGGATTTGAGTTAGGATGCTCAGACACCTAATAGATTGATATCTTTCAAAAGAATGTCCCCAGAACAAGGCTCAACCTTGAGGAGTCAGGGTTAGATTGCCCTGATACCTGTCCATAAAAAGATAGTCAATAGAGATTTTAGGACTATCTCTAGAATGAAGCTTAGTACCCTAATATCTAGGTTAGATTTCCCAGACACTAGTTAGATTGATATCTTTCACAAGACTGTCCCTAGAATGAGGCTCAACCTTCAGGAGTTAGGGTTAGATTGCCCTGATACTTGTCCAAAAAGATAGTCAAATAGACATTGTTTTAGGACTATCTCTAGAATGAAGCTTAGTCCCCCAATATCTAGGTTAGATTTCCCAAACACTAGTTAGATTGAGTTTCAGGATCAGGGTTAGATTGCCCCAATTCCCAATGGATGAGTTTTCGAGAATCATCTCTAGAATGAATCTTGATCCTCAGGGACCTGAGTTAGATTGCTCAGATACCTAATGATGATAAGATGTAAGGAACAAAGATGTCCTTAGTGATTGTGGAGTATCCAGTTTTGACTATGAAGTACAAAAAATTGAACATGCCCCAAGTGATGAGATGCCCCTTAGTGATGAGGACTGTTGAAAATCAGATCAGATTGATTGGAATAGATTCAATGATGTAATCATCTATCCCCCTCGGGAGAGAAATGGAAAGATGACACGTCATAATGATGATGGAGCATGAGAAATCACAGATAGATGTTGAATCAAAGATCAAGAAGAACATGAGAACATATTACGAAAGAATCTGGAAGATACAAAATTTATTTCGAGTGATTTTGAGGTTGGGTTGACCAAGTTTGACTAGGGTTGACCAAAGTTGACCAGAGTTGACTTTTGATGAAAAGAGTTGAAGATTTGAGAAAATGTTGATTAGATATGATTCTGACAAGAAAGTGACGTCAAAAAATTGACTGCACAAGTGTTCGATCGCGTCAATCCCAAAAATTTTAAAATGCAATTTTGAGCTATATAGAAGTGTTAGATTTTGATTTTGATTACGAAAATGGATTCATAGCGGTCAAATTAGCTAATGGTGTAATTTTTATGCAAATCAGAGCTTTTTTGAAAATTAGGTCAAAACCTATATATGAGTAAAAATGTCATTTTCAATTTATTTCAACCTTTTGACTTTTGAGAAAAAGAGCTCTGAGTGAAAAATGGTAGTCCCCGTGAGCACACATCATTTCGAGTGATCCAGGTAGCACAGTGGGCCAGCAACGTATGGACCCTCGGTAAGTGGTCAATTAACCTCTCAGGCATTTCAAATTTTATTGCTTTCTGTCCATTTTTTATTGTTTTTGCACGTTTTGAAATGTTGTTCCGCGGGTTCTTGTGCGAGGAACTAGTTTCCTCGCACGGCCTGTGATGAAGGCTCCCGCGAGAAATTGCCCAAAGGCAGATTCTTGCATTGGCCGGTGGGTATCCTTGTATGGGAGGGTACCCACATCTCATGCGGGAAACCCTCTGACAGGGGGATTTCTTGTGCAAACAATGAGGAAATATCACATGAAAATAAAATGTCACGCGATCCACAAAACTTCTTCGTGTGAGAATCTGCTATTTTGCATGAAGAAAACATATGAATTTGAATACAAAACAAGTGTGCATTGCGTCTCAGAGTAATTGCGTCAACATTAGTCCGTAACCTAGTGGTGCAGGAGCACCTAAGCTATAGGAGATTAAATGTCCAAGTGTGAGAAATTGGATTTTATTAAGTTTTGATCCCATTTGAATCATGATGTAAGGCTATGTGAAGCCAATTTGTAAAAGTTGTTCAAGTTATCCTATTATGGTCTTGGTTGAGTAAAAGTCATGAAAATGTAATAAGAGATGGTGAATCAGATATGTCATATTTAGTCTATTTTAGAGTGTCTATAATTTCCATGTAATGTTTTGAGAATTTTGGAGTTAAAATGCACAAATTGCCAAAAGTGCATAAAAAGATGTAATGCAAAAATGTTGTCAAATGCATAAATATTGCATTAAAAGTTGTAAAAGGGAAGTCAAATGGTTATGAGAGGTAGTTGTATGGTCTCAACTACCAATGAGTCTATAAATATCATTGTATGTTCGAATCAAATCAGATTGGGATAGATTGGAAGGAAGGAGAACATTTTGAGACATTTTTTGCAATATATTGGTGTTGTTTTGATTGGTTTTTTCAGTTTTAGTATTGGTTCCAGGCCTTTTAAAGACATGTACAGCCTGGAAACCTTGTAAATATATATTTTTTAGATAGTGTGAATAATTACCTTCCTTTTCCTTTTTTTTTGGAATCATTTCAATCTATTTTGAGAAAGTTATGCACGTTTTGGTGGAAGTTGTTGATTGCAGATTTGGGGATTTCAGGGAACAGTCATATTGCAGCATTTGATACGGATAGAATTTTGTCAAATCAAGACTTATAATAATATTCATTGGAAAGATATGTGAATTATATTTCATTCTCTTTTGGTTTGAATCATTTTTATGCATATTTGTAAAAGTTATGAGCATTTTAGTGAAAACTGTTTTTCAACAATCTTCAATGGTGTGGCAGTCAATGGTTTCTATTTATCTCATGAATTAATCAATGGAAAAATATGTATCTTATAGTTTTGGAAACTATATTAATGGAGGGTTAATATTGTTTTCGTTTCATTTCAAATGGATATGTATTTATAAATTTATATGATGCCCTAGGCAGATTGAGAAAATGGAGTTTCTATTTTATGACAGTAAAATGGGTCTTGGTACAGAGACCATATCTTTTGATTGAGAGGTTGGATTTGGATAATTTTGGGATATATTTGAGAAAACCTAATTATGAACAACTTCACCAAAGGAAATTGAAAATTAATGTGTTTCCTGAAAGTTATGGGGTACATAGTACAGGTCTATAAATCTGAAACAATTATTTGTGATAATGGAATCAAAGCATATAATAATGTGTTGATGTTTGATGATGGAATA
>MU225848.1:589119-604578 GCA_018584345.1 Thuja plicata
TATATATATATATATGAGCTCATCTTTTGGTATCATCGCATGTGTCACATTTTATTGTTTATAAGATGTTTCATATATGCTTTAGATGTTTTAGATGATTTAGAATGTATGAACATGTATGCAAATGAATGGACATGCTTTGAATATATATATGAAATGCGCATGTATGTAATGCTTATGAGTTATGTATGTGAATGTAAATATGTAAAATGCAATCTGTATATGATGATGTAGTTGTGAATGTAATGTATATGGTACTGACATCTTATGTAGGGTGTCCGGATGTGTGACAGATGCTAACCAGAAGACCATGTGAAGAATCAAGAGAAAGGATCGAACACTTGTGCAGTCGTGATGAAGCCAGAAAGATGAAGAAGAACTCCCCAAAGTAAAAACCTAGAAGAATGCAATGAAGAGAACATCGAATTTCTGCCACAATGTAAGTCTAGAATGAAAATGAAATTTTATGCTAGATGCAATATGAAAGTGCAATTCTAGGACATGGTTGTGAGACCCATTGTATAATCATCATCATTGAGCATTTTTTGGAATGTCAGAGTTGATACAATCCTTACTGGTGCCACTATGACCATAAGAATATGAATATGAATTTCATCAGATAAAATGTAGGAAAATAACCTAAGTACTAGGGCACAAAAGCCAAGATGACCTGAACATTGTTTCCAGTTGATATTGCAAGAGTACACTAGTTTTGAGGCATGCAAAGCCAAGATAACTATGAGTGCGATCATGCGTAAACAAATAGAGAAATAATAGTCAAGGAGATAGAACCAACCTCACCATGGCATACAAATAAAGAGGATCAAGGGATGTGAGGCTTTTCCACCTTAATGTAGAAGCTCTTATCATATACACCCTAGTTATTTGACGTTTCCAGATCATTGGGACCACACCCACAAGTAGTAGACAAAGAAAATATCAATGAAATCAATGAGAACATATAGCATACAAAGAGAAATCCAATCATAGCTTAGCATGTTTCAAAATTGTTGGATGCATTCATGTTTAGGGGTGTTGAAAAACACCATTGTGCTTGTGAGTGCATTGTGTTTGATTGTCATCAATCTGATGTTTACGTATGCAATATCTGATGTGTGTTAAAAAAACATAGATGTGTCCAAAGATAGTGTTGAAAAACACTGTTTAGGGTGGTGTTGAAAAACACCAGTTTGCATCAGTAGCGAGTTGTCCTTCAGAAATGACAGGATTACTGACTCTAGTGTAAATCGAGGATGTGATTAGATTGGGGACTCTTGCCCCTAAGTAATAGTTGATGAATGACTTGCCTTGTTCTGTGGGGACAAATTTGATGTTGTTTCCCCCAGATGTATGGCGTTGAATCAATGTCAAGTCAGGAGGGTTTGTAGAGGACCAAAGTGTCATGAAAGTGACTGAAAGCTTTGTACAAACGAAAGGAAAGAATAATCAAGACTAAGTATCGATAGATAGAGCGTTTAGGTATGATTATAACTGTAATGGATGTGAGAAATCTCAAGAGCACGACAATAGTAGATAGACGTAGTGAGAACCACTGGTGACTAACACAAGAGAGATTCTCAAGTGAAGAGATCAAAGTAATAGCTAGGAATCAGTAGGCAGACACAGTGAGAACCACTAGTGACTGATGTAAGGGAGATTCTCAAGGAGAGATCTCAGTATAGGAAAAACAACAGCAGGTAGACGTAGTGAGAACCACTGGTGACTGTCATGAAGTAGATCCCAAAAGGTGATAGGATGGTGCCCCTTAGACCAGGAGGGTTGCCCCTAGAGTACGACCAGTTTCAATCCATGTAAGTTGGTGTCTTGACAGGTAACTAAAAGCATGCGGAAAAGCAAATGCAAGTAGGAAAGCAGCAAAGCAGGAAAGCAGGAAAAAAATGTATTGAAGCCAAGTGGTGTTGCGATAGATATAGTAATGTGGAACAAGAGGTGCATGGTTACCACATTTTCACCTTCTTGGAAGAAATTCTTTTTTTGCTACCATGATGCCTGTTTGCCAGGTTTTCATCAATGGCACCTTTTTTTTTGTATTTTTAAAATTTTAATTTTTTTTTGTATTTTTGGAATATATGATTTTTTTGGAGATACATCAAAGTGCCTATCGCTAGGTTTTCACTAAGTTGATCATTTTTCTAGGACATTTTCCTATTTTTAGAATTTTTTTGAAGACTGTAATATGTACATGAGCACACTGAAGATGTCTCAACTGTAGAACCTTTTTAGATGAAGAGCATTGATGAGCTCTTTGAGTTGTTCTCCTTTAGTAGTAGAAATTTGATAGGTACCAGACCCAAATACTATAGTGAAAACATACGGACCAAGCCAATTTGGTTCAAAATTTACTTTCTGGATCCGATGTTGTTGATTCTTAGGGTTCTCCCTCAGAATGAGGTCATCCAGTTGAAAGTCCCTTGGTCGAACCTTCTTGTTATAGCTCTTGGACATCCTTTTCTGGTATTCTCTAAGGTGATCAAATGCCACTTGTCGATGTTCATCAAGTAGTTCTAGCTCTTGTAGCCAAGATATTCTGGTATCATCATCAGTAATGAGGCCCTTCAGAGAGACTCATAGAGAAGGAATCTTGACCTCAATTGGTAGCACAACATCTGCTCCATAAACTAAAGCATAGGGTGTAGCCCCTATTGGTGTTCTTATGCTTGTCCTATATGCCCAGAGACCTGGATTGATTCAGAGATGCCAATCTCATCTAGATTTGTGAGTTGTGTGATGCAATATTTTAAGGATAGTCCTGTTTGATGCTTCCACCTAAGGATAATAGATGGAAGACTATGCTGAGTGATCTTAAACTTAGAGCATAGCTCTGTCAAATCCTTGTTTTTGAACTATCCTCCATTATTAGTGATTATTGATGAGTGTACACCATACCTACAAATGATGTAATTGAGAATGAACATGGCTACAAATTTTCCATTGGCTATGGTGAGAGGGACTACCTCCACCCACTTGGTGAAATAGTCTGTAGCTGTGATGATGAAATTATGTCCATTTGAGGACAAATGATAGATCTGACCCACCAAATCAAAGGCCCATTGTTGAAATAACCAAAAAGTAATGAAAGGAGTGAGTTCCTTGGCTAGAGTGTGAATCATATTTCCATGTAGTTGACATTGTTTGCAAGACTTAGCAAATTGTGTAGATTCTTTTTCCATATCTAGCCAATAGTAACCAGCTTGAATAAGTTTACGGGCCAGTGTTAGGTCATTTGAGTGAGACCCACAGATGCCTTCATGCATCTCTACTAACACACATTTGGATTCATCGGGTTCTAAACACCTAAGGAGGGTACCATCTAGACGTCACCTATACAAGTCGTTAGCGATGATGAAAAACTGTGAAGCATTGCAGATTAAGTGATGTTTCTCATTCCAAGTGAAAGTATCCAGAACAATCTGGTCACAAAGGTAGGAATAGATATGATGGTAGTGGGATGAATCATGTCCAATGATAGAATAGATCATCTGGGATTCAGGGGAATCATAGGCTGGGTAGCATAACATCTCCACTAGGAATTCATGTCGAAAGTCTTTTTCAAGCATCTGTAGCATGGAAGCAATTGTAGCCATTGCATCAGCTGCTTTATTATATGCTCTTGGAACTTGTCGAAATGTGATATGAACAAAATATTTTCTGAGGTCATCAACCAGTCATTTATAACGCACCAGCTTATCATCTTTTTTCTGATAGATATCATTTACTTGATTGATGACTAATTGAGAATCTCCAAGGACATTGAGCTCATCCACTCGCCACTCAAGGGTGATCTTCATACCATTGATCAAGGCTTCATACTCGGCAATGTTGTTTGTGCAAGGAAACAAAAGTTTGTATGCTTTTGGTAAAGAGTACCTTTGAGGTGTAATGAATAGTATCCCAACACCTGACCCCTGTTGGGTAAATGAACCATTAAAGAACATAGTCCAGCATCGATGTGTGAGAAGTAATATGGACTCATCTTGAAATTTGATGTTTAATGGTTGATGAACTACTAGAGGTGCTTCTGCCAATTGATCTGCAATCAGTTGTCCCTTGATGAATTTTCTTTCTACATACTCAATATCAAATTCACTGAGAAGCATGACCCACTTGGCTAGTCTACCTGTGAGGGTAGCTTTACTGAGTAAATATTTCAGAGGATCAATCTTAGCAATGAGACATGTAGTATGAGCCAGCATGTAGTGTCACATTTTTTGTGAAGCAAATACCACTGCGAGGAAAACCTTCTCTATAATAGAATATTTTATTTCATATGAGACCAGAGTTCTACTAATGTAATAGATAGCCCTTTCCTTGTTGTTATGATCTTCTTGAGCCAGTAGGACACCTAGTGATGTATCTATAGCAGAGATATAACGTATGAGTGGCTTCCCATGAATAGGAGGCATCAATATTGGTGGGTTCACAAGATATTTCTTGATTTGTGTGAACCCCTCATCACATTCCTTGTTCCATTGGTAAGCCACACCTTTGTGTAAAGTCTTGGTGAATGGTTGTGACTTGTCCGCCAGTTGTGAGATGAAGCGTCGGATAAACTGCAACCGGCCCTGAAGTCCTCTCATTTTTTTGATATTCTTTGGTGGCGGCATTCCCATGATAGCTTGAAATTTTTCAGGATCCACCTCTATACCTTTTGCAGAGAAGATGTAACTAAGAAATTTTCTAGAGGTTACGCCGAATGCACACTTCTTAGGATTGAGCCACAGACTGAACTATTCCATGTGATCTAGTATAGGACCTAGATCCACAAGATGTTTCTCTTGTTGCATGATTTTAGCTAGAGTGTCATCAACATAATCTTCCATTGTTTTATGAATCATGTCATGAAATATGGTGGTTACAGCTCTCTGATATGTAGCACTGACATTCTTGAGTCTAAAAGGCATGACATTCCAGTAGAAAGTGCCCCATGGACATGTGAAAGAAGTTTTCTCTTGGTCTTCTAGCATGATCTTCATTTGGTTGTAGCTAGAGAAACCATCCATTAGTGAGTACATTTCATATCCTACTTTCATATCTGCAATCATATCAATATTGGGCAATGGAAAGTTGTCCTTAGGACATGCCTTATTCAACTCTCTAAAGTCAGTGCAAACTCAGATAGATTAATTATGTTTTGATACTAGAACAATGTTAGAGATCCATTCTACATAGTCAATTGCTCTGATAAATACTGCCTTGAGGAGTTTCTCCAATTTAGCTTTGACAAGTAGAGCCACATGTGGATGCATTTTCTGAAGCTTTTTTTTGACAAGCTTGATGCCTGGTGCAATGGACAAATGGTGCATGATTAGATTAGGATATAATCCGGGCATGTCTGAATATTTCCATGCAAAGTTTGTCTTTTTACTCCAGAAGAATGTAATAAATTCCTCTCTTTCTGCTTCAGATAGTGATTGTGCCAAATGAATGATCTGAGGTTCAACTTTCTTACCCAAGTTGACTGGTAGAGTTGGCTCAATTAGCACAGATGATCTTTCTTGAAAATGACTCAAAAGTGTATCAAGTATCTCATCCTCGAGCACCTTAGAGAGGTTTTCACCCTTGGATACATCTTTTATTTTGACTTTTTTAGGCTCTGACACTAGCATAATGTGGTTTAACCATTAGAGCACCTATTTTTTCTTCTTTTGATTTTTTGACTAAGATACTTGATATCCACCTCGGTCATGTTGACATTGTCTTCTCTAGTGGAGGACGTTACAAGTTTGACAATGTTGAGGTAACAGGCAAGAGCATAGTCATTCTAGAATGTAATGACTTCATTAGATGGGGAGGAAGAGTTCCAATCTATAATCTTAGGATGGTAGAGTTAAAGAGAAGTGATGGGTTCAAGTGCATTCATGGTATAATCATCGAAAGCGTGGACTAGCAAGTCGAGACCTAGAGCAATCTCATCCAAAGGTATAGTCAAATTCCTTTGATCCGTAGCGACTGTAGTAGATGACATGTTAACATCGATGGAATTAGACTCAATTGACCTTACACTAGACCCTTCACCTATTTATAGAAGGTTTTCATATGTATCTGGTGCCTCTATATCCTTGTTAGAGGGAATGCTTGAAAAATTATCGAACTCATATTCACGAGAGTCTGTTTCATCATTTGATTTCATATCTTGGACATAAGTGAAATCAACCCTCTGTCCCTAGTTGGGATGGGTTCTTCCTAAGAACTCTACTATGGTCAGATGAGCACTGTTTGACTTAGGTAGTTCAGCATTACTGACAACATTATCTATTTCTTGTGTAGGTAGAAGTGGCTAGACTTTCTCCTATTCAAACTGTTGTTGAAAGTGCGGTGGTATGTACAAATCACCATGATGACCTAGGTTTATAGTATGTATTTCTTTCCATTTCTCATAGGTTAATGAAGTAAGTTTTGTAGTTTCACTAGAATCACTATCAGTCTCGACTGTATTGACACATGGTATGAAATCATCTAGCTTAGCAAAGAATGCTGCCATGTCTGGAGGAATGGGATAAGGGAAGGAATCTTCCTCAGAGCTGTCCTTTGACTCTTCAATTTTAGATGTATCTTCAAGTGTTGGTTGGTGATTTGTGTGGGGTACAAATTTGTTTATCCCCAGTTGAAATGTGAACTTATTGAATCCTATGCCTATAGAGTCACATGTGCGGTGACCAATAGCTTCAAGTGGTGCAATCAATCCTTTATGATTCACACCTATGGGACCATTTCCTTTGTAGCCAAAGTGTTGCATAATAGTTAGACCTTTGCCATACTGTTCAGGCTTTATGTCATCAGGCAAAGTGGTTTGTTTAGAAGTGTCCTCTCCTTTATAGATCCAAGCTTTGATAGCCCTATTTTCAGCTTCTTCTTCTTCTAGTGATATTGTGGCCTATACAAAGGTACCACCATATTTTGTTTGAGGAGGAACTGCAGAAGGTTTAGTGTCTTTAGAAGGTCTCCCACAAGAACATGGAGACAAAGGCAGAGGTGTAATAGATAGCACATTTTCAATTTGATATCCTCCCATGTTAGTTTCTTTGAGTGTCAGAGTCTTTTCCATTTCCTGTAGTTTAGTCTCTAAGAACTCAGTAGACTGTTTGTTGGTAGGCACAAAGATGTTAGTAGATTTTGTTAGAGTGTTGCAATCATAGCGCGTATTAGCAGGTATAGTCACTTCAGATCCTTGGAAAGGGAACTTAATGCACTGATAGTATGTTGAAGGGACAACCTGCATTTCATGGATCCATGTCCTTCCCAACACAATATTATATGCTAAAGGAATATCAAGCACTTGACAGATAACATCTCTTTCAACAGGGCCGACTCTAATAGGTAACACAACTAGACCCTTAGAATTTTGGTCTTCTTCATCATAGGCCTTGATAGTAATCTTTTTGCAAGCATCTATCCAGTCTTCACCGTAGCCTAACTTAGTAAGGAAACTAGCAGAGAAAATGTTAAGACCAATGCCATTATCTATAAGAACATGACAAATGCGCCTTTGACCAACCATGACTTCAATGTGTAAGGGGTTATTATGTGGGTGACTCAAAGAATGGTCATCTTCCTCAGAGAAAGACAAGTAATGCATGGAGGTCAAGTGTCCTACCATGAATTGAAACCGGTCAAGATCGAGATCTTTTGGGACATTTGCCTCAGTGAGGGCTTTGTCAATGATCTCCCTGTGAGCAAGGGAGATTTTTAGTAGCTCGAATATGGTAATCTAAGTGTTGGTATGTTGCAATTGTTCTAGAACACCGTAATTGGTAGCATTATATGAGGAAGTCAATTTTGGATTCTTGGTTGCAGAACCAGTAGTAGTTTTGTTTGTAGATTGTGTTAGTATAGATGTAGAAGGCTTTGGGCCTTTGATAACGATCTTAGCATGAGATTGAGAACAACGTTTTCACTAACCTTGGACTATCCTTGTTTAGAGGACTGAGACGTAGGTCCATGATAGATGAAAGGATTTTTGGGCTTGGGAGTATCTTCCCTTCCCTTGAGAATGACAACATTACAATATTCAGCATCAACAGGTTCAACCATATTAATGACATTGTCGTTATTGGTATAAGTATAGTTGACCTTGGCATCAGTGTTCTTTCCTTTAGATGATTCACCTTTCCCATGAGGAGGCAATGGGTCTTTAAAAGCTTGATGGTCTGAGTTCTTGTTGTGACCTCCCACATCAATAACCTCACTATCAATAAGATCCTAGATTTTATGCTGCAATTTAAGACAAGTAGCCATTTTATGACCTTTATTTTGGTGAAAATCACAATAAGCAGATTCATTCCACCAAGAGGGTCTTGGTTGTGGATCATAAGGTCATGAATTATCCAGAGGAGTGAGTAAATGGTTGTCCAAAAGAGTCTTATAAACCACCTCAAGATGTTCTGCCAAAGGAGTGAATTCACGCTTGGGTCTAGGAGCCCAAGGTTTGGAGCTGGAAAAATGCGAAATACTCAGTTTATATTTTGTCTCAGCCTGTTCAGTGGCTTTGGCTGCCTGCATAGTAGTAGTGAGGTTAAAAGCAGCCTTTGAAGGCTTGGGAGTCACATTATCTACAACTCCATCATTCACAACATTCTAGTTCTTGTTGGGAAATTTGGATTTATCTTTGCTTGAGGAGGAAGACCCTTGTTTATTTTCCTTTTGTAAGCTCAGTTCTCCTTTCTTGACCATAAACGTCTCAATTCTCATAGCTTGCTTAATCATGTCATCAAAGGTTAAAGGACCTTGTAGCTATACTTGATACCCAAAGTTGGGAAGGAGATTGTCTAGAAATATGTCCAAATTTTCAGATTCAGGTATTTTATGAGAATATTGTGTATAAAGTTGTCTTCATCTCTGGATAAATGTCAAGAAGGATTCCCCATGATTTTGTTTCAAGTTGCAAAGATCTTGGATGTGAATCAGATGTTGGATGTTGTGATAATAGTGTTGTAAGAACAAGTTGACAATTTCGTCAAAAGTTTTGATGCCAGTTGGTAGTCTAGAGAACCACTCCATAGATGACCCTCCCAAATTACGTGGGAATAGACACATGAGGTAGGTTGGGTCATGTATAAAATCCATAGAGAGAGAACCAAACTCTCTTAGATGATCCTGGGGATTAGATGCACCTAAGTACTTATCATACTTGGGAAGTTCAACTCCTTTGGGGAAAGGAGGCATGCATAGACTCTTATCAAACGGGAATGGACAAATGCTTTCCAGCGTGAATTGTGTAGTAGGTTTGTCTTTCTCCTTCAAGCATTGAGAGAGTTGTTCTTGCATGCCTTGCATTTGCTTTTGCAAGTGGGATTTTTCAGTTTCTTCCTCTTTCATGACAAGGGTCTCTACATCATAGTTGGAGGGTAACTTAGCCCCTTGATTGGCTAGTTTGAGAAGGTATTTCTCTTTTTCCTTAGCTAGGAGAATTTCCATCATTCTGTGGAAATATTTATTGGCACGAGCATTTGTGATATCTACCTAGGTTATTTATGTTTCCCCATCATTGGGGGTTCTTGAAAATGGAATTTACCCCAAGCTTTAGAGAGGTCAGCTCTTCTATGTTCACCTGATTGTCATGATCTGCCATCTTGCTAGAATGCAAGTGTTCAGTGTGTAAAGACTCAGTATGAGGAGGTTGAGTGTTTTTAGAATTTGGATCCTCTTAGAACAAAGGGTTTTGAACCTAACTAAAATCCACTGGAAATGATCATTTGATGTAAGGTCAAAGTACCAGAGAAGGAGATAGAGATGGATCCTCACTAGATGTAGACAATGGTGTGGAAGCATAGATTTGTCTTGATTGATTGAAGGGAATATTTTTCCACTTCGAGTTGTAATAGTCATAGACAAAGATTGTACAAGGGATGGGAACAAGGACCACACTTGAAATTGTCTCAAAGTAGATGCACAAAAAGTGCCAAGATGTGAAGTATCCTTGGTGCAAATTGTTAGAAATGAGGCTAGAACAGCCAAGAGGTGACTATTACGACACAAGGTATGACGAAATAGTAGAAATAGACCAAAAGATATGAGATGAGACTAGTTTAAGTGGAATCACATAATTCTCAACCCAAGAAATCAAGTTGCTAACTGTGTGCAGATAGAAGGCAGATAGAGAGACCCATAACAGAAACCAAATTTAGCAGAAGGACACTAGATAGATTGTAAATTGCTCATTGTTTTGACAAAATGTATCAGACTCACACGAAGAAGTACTCCCTTGCATGAAGATTCACACAGGCTCACATGAAACTATGCAGTCCCGTGCGAAATATTGTAGAAAAGGTGACAGACTGGTGAAATAAAATAATAGCAAAATTGTTTAATGTCACACGATGATTAACAGTGTGTCATGTGAAGTTTATCACTAAATGATGCAAAGATGACAGAATATCATGCAAGATTTAGCAGTGAAACAAGCGAAATTATACAGAATCAGACCAAATTGTGTCTTTCAAGACAAATTATTCAAGTTGCAGATAATTTTAGACATGTTCAAGTTTTCATGATATGTGATTTGAATTTTGTTTTGATTATTTAAATGATACACCCACGCAAAAAACAGTAAGAAATTTTTTTGTAGTACCAAAACAGACACATCACAATCCTAGGATAGCCAGGGCAGTATCTGTTGAATCTCCACTTGAAATCCCCACTTGAACTGAAGTTCAACTACGCTTACTCATAGAAAATACTTAGAAGCTTGGAGGCATGGGCTCCTCCTTACATGTGCACTCACTTCTTAGGCACACCAAGCTTCAGACCCCAAAGGAATTTATTCCCAAAGGGCTGTTGTCTCTACTAAGAGCTGTAAAAGTGTGGGGCGTCTTAGTCGGTCTCTGACATTCTGCACCAATAGATAGAGGGTTTTTTGGAAACTAGAACAACAGTTTTTAGTAAGGACATCTGTTCAGGTGGTTGTGATCAAATTATTTTCCCAATTAAGGGGGCTCTCCCAATCCTTCCAAAGCTAGGCTTTTTCCTTAACAATGTAGGGACTTTAACACACCACTAGGGTACTGGAGGAGATTTTGGTTGCCACAATGAATTCACACCTGTCCATTATGACATTAATCACAATGGAATTTTTTATATACCGGTTCAGAAGGCCTTGGCTTTAGCCTGTTATCGGTTGGGCATCCACTCTCACCGGCTCTGCTAAAGCTCTTGGGAGGTAGCCACACTAGAAGAATCATATGAATTTCTCTTACACCCAAGATCCATAAAGGCAAGGGGAGAGGATACATTCATATAGTTATTGGAATTAAAAACTAGAAAACACTTCAATCACGCAAGACAATGATTCATTTTAAGCACCAACTAAAGTATTTTCTAAGTACCAAAAAAACATACATGAGAGTTTTGTGAAAACACATATGTCTTTGACAAGCATCCTGCAATAAATACATTAGTAGTTTGTAATTTATTTCTTCATCTCAACATCCTGCAAACCACCATTAAGTTGTTTCAAAGATAAAAATAGAAAAACATAGTCAACAACCAGCATAAAACATTAGTCATCATAAAATAGCAGAGACATAGATATCAAAAACTGTAAATCAAAAATCACTAGAGTCAAATGCCACATGAAGAAGTGTCACAGTTCATGTGAAGAAACATAGTGGTGCATGCGAAGAAATGCATGTACTTGAAAAAATTCGCGTGGCTATACAAGAAATTTTTCGTGAACTTTCATTATTGAGCCATACGGACGAAAACTAGAATTGATCAAAAAATTGTAGAATGAGGCTATAAAGTAAATTTCCAAGGCCCACGGTGGGTGCCAGAAATGTATATGTTAAATATGGCCTTGTTATTAAACCATACACTTCAACATAGTCCTTGTTCATCAGATACACACATAAATGAATATGAGTTATTCATCCTGCCTGTCTGCATGATTCGACCTGTTGCCTTCTATCTAGATGGGGTTTTGAAATAGCTCTCAGAACAAGAGTCTCACAACCATAGACCGATCTAAGAATGAAAGATTTTTCTCCATGAATGTGATCCAAGATTAATCTAAATGAATTTAAGCTAAGTCATGATTGCAATGCAATTAATCTAAGAAATTGACATTAATCTATTGCAAATGAAAGTTCTTAACTAGAAATGAGGTGATGAATTCTAAAATGTAGCAACAATTCTTTATTCTAACAATGCATATTTTATCATGTGTAATCTGGGGTTTTGAATGAGAAATGAGAGTCCTTTTATAGACTGTGAGTCTTCTCAGAATAGAAAGTTTCCTTTTTAAAATAAAATAGATAGAAAAACCAGTTAAAAAAAGAAAGCTTTCTTTAAAAGAAAACTGTGAGCTATTTTCTCTTTGATTTTAATTGTTTTATTTTTGTTTTCAATTGTTTTCTTTCTCTTTAAAGAAGAGTTGATTTAGACTTTCTATTCCTGAACAAGAGAGAAGATTTTTGAGAGAATATTTATATAATTAAATAGAATATGACCTCATAAATGTGTTTTTCTTAATTATTTGAATAATTAAATTCAATTATTGAATTGAGGATATTTATTTAATAATTAAATATTATTTAATTCCCTTTTATGTGTTTTAGCTAAAAGGGGTGAATTTAATTTAATTAAAGTGCTAGGACTTTATAATTAAATTAATTCGATCATAGGGTTTATTTAGCCAATTGATATTTAGGAATTAAATATAATGTATGATTAATGCAGATTTAGGATTTTCTGCATTTGACACTTAGGTCGAGTAGAGTCAGTCAAAAATTAGAATTGCCTAGTATAATAGGACTTTGATGATCTAGAAGAATGACAAATGCAACAAAATTGGTTAGGGTTGCAAGATGCCAATTTTGGGGTGCTATAGTCAGTAATCATGTAAAATGACAATCAGTCTTCGCCACTTACCGAGCACCGTCGGTAAACCTATGAAAGGTCAAGTGAGTTGTCACTTACCCCAAGACAAAATTTTGAGTGATACCTGAGCGACTCCATCTTCAAACACCAAGAAGTGGGTAGAGCATTAATTGCGCTACTTAGGGAATTGTCTATAAATAGGGCAACATAAGAGCTCATTATTCACAAAGATATTAAGAGAAAAACAAAGAAAAGAGCAGAGCAGAGAAAAGAAAAACATAGCAACCAAATTGAAGAGGAAATTCATAGCATTTAGATTCTAATCAAAAACATCTACAACAGGTTAAGTAAGTAACAAGAATCACTGAGCTCAGTTTATTTTATGGGAAAAGCCCTAAATTTGCAAAATCATGGCAACCACATCTTGTGTAACCAAGTTCAAGAATGCTAAGGATAAGAAGGATAATCTGATCAAGAGCTCCACTTGTGAAGAGCCTAAGTATAAAATCTGTCCAGGGTTGCATCGCAACCTGACGATGCTAGAGCATTTTCAAGAATACCAGCTAGGGTTTTACTGATTGAGGATGTTCATTCATACATACATTGCAAGATCGTCGAGATAAGAGATCTTGAGGTTGATCAAGCTTACAAGAAGCTTTGTAAAGATGGAACCATCAAGGATGAACATAAACAAATCAAGGTGAAAGGGATCACAAATGCCCTAATGTTTCTGAAAGAGTTTAAAAATGAGTGGATTCAGATAGTGCTGAGCAGAGTGCATGACCAAAAGATGTGGCCAGATGAGCCAAAATTTAACACTAGGGATGTGATACAAACTATGACTGGTTATCCTATAACCGAAAAGGCAAAGAAACTTAAACATCCTCACCCTGAGATTGAGAAGATGACAGGTGCAGTATGGGATAACAGAGGATTGAAGGTTAACACCATCATCAATCCACAACTAAATTTTGGTGCATATGTACTAGGATACAAGATATACCAATATAGTAGGTTAAACAACATAGCATGTGGAATAGTTGACACTGCCCATAAGATTATAAAGAAAGGTCTACAATTGGATCTGTATAGTCAGAAAATGGAAGCACTTCCATTGTAGACTTATTTAGCCTTCTAGGTAAGTGGTTTGGGGTCATATCAAGCACCTTGAATGGGTTCTTGAGTTAGACCTGGATTTCCCCTATTCTACCCCTCTTTCCACTTCTTTCTAGCCTGATTTCTGCATTCTAGACTGCAGACCTGAGATTATGGACTTCAAGGTCAGGGTCAACATTTTTGGTCTATGTCAACCTCAACCTTGACCTAGGTCAAGATTGACCTTGACCTTGACCTAGGTCAAGGTTGACCTTGACCTTGACCTAGGGTTCAAACTTTAGAGTCTTGCAGTTTCTGGATGTCGGTCTTTGCAAAATTTATTTTCCGCTTCTGGGTCGGCTATTTTGGGTTCCAAAGCATCAATTCCTAAATTATATTTAATATAGGTCCTCTCCTAGGGGTAAAGGCTTTAATGAGAATTTAATTCTCCTATGTCGGCCTCCTTAGAAGATTGTTCCCTAATTCTATATAAGAGAGAGCCTTTCTCCCCTCATTTTCTCTAAGTCCTCTATTGAAGCCTAAGAATCCATGAGAAATTAAGGAGCATTATCAAGTGAAGTCCAAGAAAGCTAAGTAGAAATATTTCAAGCAAGCATTCATCCATTCTCAAGTGTTCAAAGAGATCCATGGGAGGCCATTGAAGGATTCAAGCTACATAGTGCCCTTTTGCTGATCTCTCCATCCATCTTCTTCCAAGCCTCTTCATAATCAAGAACCCATTCAAGACTTGGTGTTGGAGATCTACAAGCAAGAGATTGAAGACATCCTACATTCTACATTCCACATTTTGGTGTATACTTATGGATTGAAGGATTTGAATCCTCCACAAGGGATTTTACAAGCAAGGTGAATTTATGCATTTACTTTGTTTACTTCTGCAATTTCAATTACATATATTTGAGGTTAATTCCAAAACTGGGGTTTGACCAAGGCAAACCCCCCAACAAACAAACCTCTTTTTCTTGTAGGTACAAGTTTAGGACTATGGATTTGGACTCAGACCTGGATACCCTTTTTGGCTTTTTTTCAGGCTCCGCGAACAGATTCTTTGTCGGACCTATGCAAGTCAAGGTCGACATTATTGGGTTAGGGTTAATGTTTGTGGTTCAAGGTCAACCTTTTTCATAAGACGGTGTCAGATCACAAAAAGATTTATGGGTTTTTTTCATCTCTACATTCTAGTTCCGGATCATACTTCAGTTTTTCCATAAATAGAGTATAGACCTCATAAAACAACATTCTTTGATCTGCAATAATTTAAGGTTAGTGATTCTTCCTATCCTTTTCAATTACTATAATAAATCATATTTACTTAATAATTAACAAAATTTAAGATCTCCTTCTTTACTCTCTTTTCCAAATAGTTGATTCATTTGTGTATCGATCCTTCTTTGGGGTTAATCAACTTGGATCTTCCATTTGTGCATTTGAGGATAGAAGAAGAGCATCTTATCTTCTCCTTAATCACAATTGCAATATACAATCAACACAATTCAATTAAATGTAAAT
>MU225848.1:606507-618352 GCA_018584345.1 Thuja plicata
CCATCGTGCCCTAATATGACTAAATATATGATTAAATTTATGACTAAATATATGACTAAATTAATGATTAAATATATGACTAAATTAATGACTAAATATATGACCAAATAAATGACCAAATAAACAATCAAATAAATGACCAAATAAACAACTAAATAAATGACCAAATAAACTACCAAATAAATGACTAAATGACCAAATAAATGACTAAATAAACTACTAAATAACAAAATAAATGACCAAATAAATGACTAAATAAACTACTAAATGACCAAATAAATGACTAAATATATGACCAAATCAATGACCAAATAAATGACTAAAATAGTTTAGTCATAAATTTGGTCACGAGATAAATGACCGGCAATAAACTACCACTGGTCACGTGACCAAATTTGGTCATTTATCTACAATTTTTGGTAGTTTATTTGGTCATATATTGCTATTTTTGTACTAGTGTGTTTATGTTAGATCTTGCATGTTCTTTCAATTAAATTTAAAATTAATAAATCAAAATTTTGTGTTAGTCCATTTGCATTGTATTGGTGTATGAGCTTTACCACCTCTAGTCCTACTTATAGTATCTCGATTAGAAGAAGCCATAGACATATGGGTTCCTTTGACCCTGAGTCTTCCTCTCCTTTACTTAGGATTCATGATGATAATTTGATAACTTATGATTCCAATTCTTCTATGGAACATAACTCTTCTCACTCATCTCATGATGAAGATGACTCTTTAAGAGTTCCTCCTGAACAAGTGCAAAACCTTTCAACTGAATTTGATAAAATGGGAAATTGGCTTATCCAAGAAAACCATAATCAAGATTCTATCCAAGCTATAGAGGCTCTTAAGAAAGTCCTCCATGATAATGATCAAGGTATTAATTTTTTCCATAGTATTAGTCATCTTGTGAATTTGAATGTTAAACCTTTAGCTCAAGAAGCTCAAGATTTAGGATTCACACCTATTGTCACTAACGTAGGACCTTCTTCTGTTCTTCTACCTATTATTCCTACTTACACTCCTCCTTTGATAACAACTTCTCTCCCAAGTGCACCTATCCCTTTGAGTGTTCCACCAGTATTTTTACCTACCTCACAACCTTCATATCATAGTGTGCCTTTTACTTATAGTAATACTCTTCCAACTAAGGTTCCTAATGTTACACCGGTTGTGTCTTCTATTCATGCTACTTCTTACACTTTTCCTAGTGTTCCTAATATTGCTATGCCACCTGTTTCCTCTAATGATTCTACAATTATTAGTTTGGCTTAGACTGTGTCATCCTTACAACAACTTGCATCTTTAACTCAATCCAAATTTAGCATTCCTACATGTGACATGGGTATTCCTTTATCCCTAGACATCATTCATGCTATTGTCCCTTAGAAAGCCAATATGCATCGTCTTGAGAATTACAATGGTAAAGGTGATCTTGTAACTCATGTTAAAACATTTCAAATCCTTTGTAGTGATTATGCTCATTACCATAGGATTTTAGCTAAATTGTTTGCTAGAACCTTTCAAGATAAGGCTTTACAATGGTATTGTTCCTTACCTCCTTGTTCCATTGATTGTTTTCCTAACCTTGCTAATTCCTTCATTCAACAATTTCAAAATAACATTGGACCAAAAGTGTCCTTATTTGATTTAATGCATTGTAAACAAAATGTTAAGAAAAAATTGACTAATTTTATTGGTAGATTTAAGCATTTGCATGCTTAGATTTCTTATCATGTTCTTGATATTGATATTCAACATATGTTTATTTCAAATTTACAAAAGGATATTAGAGATAAGATTCTTCTTACTGAATTTACCTCCTTTCAACAATTGTGTGCAACACTTCACCATTATCAATTACAAGTGAGTCAGTTTGAGAGAAACACTCCAATGGCTCCTATTCCAGTTGATAAGGGTGACAATGCTCCTAATCCTAATAAGTTTAAGAAACCTAACAACTATATTAAGATTAATAAATAGACAAACACGGTGTCTGATCAAGTTACAGCTACATCCAATAATGCTACTTCTGCATCCACTACTTTCCGTATGAATCGTACATTTACTCCTCTCTCTGAAACTTTGCATTCTATAACGAGTAGGTTGTTAAGTGCTAGTATGATGACCTTGCCTCCTATTTGACCTCTTCTTCCCACCATGATAGCTTCAGAATCCTTTGATTCTAAAGCTTTCTGCCAATACCATTGTCAGAATGGCCATGATACTGAAAAATATTACTCTCTAAAGCATAAAATTCATGACTTAATTGATTCTAAAGCTTTGTCTGTTGATAATTTTGATGGTAATGGGAATAAATATATTTCTCCTCCTAATCAAAACCTTTAAATCTATATGAATCCTTTACCTACACATGATACTAATACTATAGCTCAACCATCTTCTGTAGAAATTGTTTATGATTCAAAGATGGATGATCTTAATCACATTGTTACTCATGTGGAGAGTGTTGTGCCATCTCAACTTATAGTTCAAGATCCTTCACCTCCACTTCAACTTCCAATTCCACCTAAACCTCAAAAATAAACTAATGATAAGCGACCTAGGGAAATTTTAATTACCTTTGATGATTCTAAAATGATTAAGGCTCCCGATGGTCCCCTTTAAATCTATGCTAGGATTGCTAAGATACCTACTCAGGGTTGTCTAGTTGATCCCACATCTTTAATAAATGTCATTGCTGAGGAAAATATTTTTATGAAAGGCCTACAACATGATTATTATGATCCATCTGATGCATGGATCCAAACTTGTAATGGCTTTCTTTATCCTGCACTTGGTTCTATTAACTTACCTGTTGAACTTTGTGGTAAAGTTCTAGATACTACTTTCATCATTATTCCTACTTCTGATCAATTTCAAATAAAAATTTTCCTACCTTGGATAATTTCTATGCATGCTATTGCTTCTCCTGTTCATAAATGTCTTAAGTTCATTCATAATGGAGAAGTCAAAATGATTAATCATAGTTTGTATGCACCTTCTAGGCCTAGAGATTGTGCTACTCTTGATTTATTTTGGCCTTCATTACCTAACTCATGTCCTCCTCACCTTGATCATCTCTTTCGCTCATATCAAGCTTACAAACATCACAAAATTGCTGAGTTAAGTATGCCTCGGATTGATTCCAACCGTGATCTTTTGCCTACTCCTGCAATACCTCCTTTATCCATTGCTGCTAATAATATTAACCAAAATTCTACTATTTCATTGCAACCTATTGAGAATCCTCCTATAGAACCTGTGAAGGAACCTATTTTCATTCTTCCTAGTTCTCAAAATATGCCAACCAAAGCTAAACGTAACAAATGTACTAATGAACTTTGTAGGAAGTGTAGAGCTAATGCTAGAGCTCGTTCTTCTGTGATTTGAAACTCATTACCTACTTTCAACTAACCCATGCTTGATGCATTATATGTTAATATTCATAATGACATTAAGATAAATGAGTATGATGATCCTATTTGCATCTTGGATCCTATTTCAATCAACCTTGATGAGGAGGACACTCTCGATGATCCTATTGACCTTAGTGTTGAATATGAGACCATTGATCTTGATAATGATTTACCTCATATGCTTTCAACTCAATTAACAATTACACCTAGTATTGAGCATTGTGATTCTCAAGAGGATCCTTGCTTGGAACTGGCTATCATTCCTACTATATTGGATATAGTCCCTCTTGCGAGTTTCCCACCTTCCATCAATAACATAAACCAAGATGTGGAGGGTAGACAACATCCTTGATTGGCTCATCCTTTATGGTAGCCTACTTTGTGTTTGTATGTTGTAATGTGCTTCTCCCATAATGTGTTTTTAAATGTTTGTTAGACTCTTTTATACGACCCTTATTACTCTGTTGGTGCAAGGTGATAAAGGAATCAAACCTATTATAAAAATTCATCTATGCGTATCTTCATTATTCTATATGTTGTTTCATGTTATGTTGTACTTGTGCTATTGTTTGTAACTATTTTCCTTGTATAATCTACTTGGATCTGCGACATGGTAGCACTAATTCTTTTTAGTCTCCATGTTGTGGTCCGAAAAGATTCTTCTTTGTAACTCTTAAGTTTTCTTTCCTCCTTTGTGATTGTAGTTCTACTTTCGTTGGGGAATGATGTCAATTCATTTGCAATAATATCATATTTCTATGTACATGTTATCTTATGATCATACTGACCCCACATTAGGTAGATACCTCTTGTGTTCTTATGTATGTTTATGTTTTATTTCCTGTGATTTGTCTTCCTTTGGGGGCATCTCGCAATGGAAACATAATCCGTAGAGTTGTTTATGTTTCTGTTAAAACCATTTCTCCTATTAAAGTGTTAGTAATGAATTTAACATGGGGGCATACACTCTACTCACTTTTTCACACATGCACATTTAAAATAGTTTTCAAGATTTAAAAACTTTTCCCTTTATGGATTTAAAAAAAACTAATCCTTAAAGCATGGTCATTTTTACTTACACGGATCTCTTGATCCTGCCAGTTTTCAAATTACAATGTTTTTTATTCCTTTAAGAATGGATCTCCCTGATGGGTTGAATAGTGAGTAGCCACATTCACTAGGCAGTTCAACTCCATCCTTCCAGTTACACTTTTTTTCTTCTGTGGTTCACAATGGGACATAAGTTCTCATTGGGAAAGATAATCACACCCTCTCCTTAACTAAGTGATTTCTCTCTTATGGTGATCTTAGGGTTGATAGAGACTTAAGTCCCTTGGGGACTTGAGGATTTCTTTGTCCCTTCTGATTCCAATAAGATTTTCTTTTCTGTATGTTCTCCTTTACCAAGAGTTTGTGTTGAGCTCATACTCTTGCTAAAGTGGGGGCTAAATGTATAGTCAAAAAGTGGAAGCACTTTCCATTGTAGACTTGTTTAGCCTTCTGAGTAAGTGGTTTGGGGTCATATCAAGCACCTTGAATGGGTTCCTACATTAGACTTAGCTTTTCCCCTATTCTGCCCCTCTTTCCACTTCTTTCCAGCCTGATTTCTGCATTCTGGACTGTAGACCTAAGGTTCTAGACTTCAAGGTTAGGGTTGAAATTTTTGGTTTATGTCGACCTCAACCCTGACCTAGGTCAAGGTCAACCTCAACCTTTACCTAGGTCAAGGTAAACCTTGACCTTGACCTAGGGTTAAAACTTTGGAGTCTTGCAGTTTCTGGATGTCGGTCTTTGCAAAAGTTATTTCCCGCTTTTGGGTCGGCTAGTTTAGGTTCTGAAGTGTCGATTCATAAATTATATTTAATATAGGTCCTCTCCTAAGGGTAAAGGCTTTAATGAGAATTTAATTCTCCTATGTCAGCCTCCTTAGAAGATTGTGCCCTAATTCCATATAAGAGAGAGTCTTTCTCCCCTCATTTTCTCTAAGTCCTCTATTGAAGCCTAAGCATCCTTGAGAAATTAAGGAGCATTATCAAGTGAAGTCCAAGCAAGCTAAGGAACAAGATTTCAAGCAAGCATTCATCTATTCTCAAGCATTCAAAGAGATCCATGGGAGGCCATTGAAGGATTCAAGCTACATAGTGCCCTTTTGGTGATCTCTCCATCCATCTTCTTCCAAGCCTCTTCATAATCAAGAACCCATTCAAGACTTGGTGTTGGAGATCTACAAGCAAGAGATTGAAGACATCCTACATTCTAAATTCCACATTTTGGTGTATACTCTTGGATTGAAGGATTCAAATTCTCCACAAGGACTTTTACAAGCAAGGTGAATCTATGCATTTACTTTGTTTACTTCTGCAATTTCAATTACATATATTTGAGGTTAATTCCAAAACTGGGATTTGACCAAGTCAAACCTCTCCCCACAACAAACAAACCTATTTTTATTGTAGGTACAAGTTTAGGACTGTAGATTTGGACTCAGATCTGGATACCCTTTTTGGCTTTCTGTCAAGCTCCATGAACAGATTCTTTGTTGGACATGTGTAGGTCAAGGTCGACATTATTGGGTCAGGGTTGACATTTGTGGGTCAAGGTCAACCTTTTTCATAAGATGGTGTTGGATCAGAAAAATATTTCTGGGTTTTGTTCATCTCTGTGTTCCGGTTCTGGATCATACTTCAATTTTTTTAGAAACAGAGTACAGACCTCAAAAAATAGCATTATTTGATCTATAATACTTTAAGGTTAGTGCTTCTTCCTATCCTTTTTAATTACTATAATAAATCATATTTACTTAATAATTAACAGAATTTAAGATCTCCTTCTTTACTCTCTTTTCCAAATAGTTGATTCATTTTTGCATTGCTCCTTCTTTGCGGCTAATCAACTTGGATCTTCCATTTGTGTAATTGAGGATAGACGAAGAGCATCTTATCTTCTCGTTAATCACAATTGCAATATACAATCAACACAATTCAATTAAATGTAAAATAGGGTTAAGGAAATCAACACTCTTTAATCAAATCAAACAATAATTAACAAACAATATCCTTACCCTTTTCACACCCTTTATAGGATCTATCTGAGCTTCTACTGAAGCAGTTAGAGGAAAGCATGGGGACAATCAGATCTACAAAGTCAAATTCATGTAAGTTTGGATCACTTCTAATGTGTACATTTTTCTATTTCCACAACTTCTTTCCATCTATCGGTATTGTCAACTAGGATACTGCCCAACTAGTGACAATTCAAATCAGTGAATACATCAAGTCACTAGGTGACAATTTTACATCAGTCATGGATGAATACTTCACTAGATTCAAGGAAAGAAAGTAGAAAAGGATGAGGATACCAGAACAACTGGTCAAAAAATATAAGACTGATATTTTCTTTATGGTGGACACCGATAACACTTTTATCAAACTAGTTGTACTGAGGATAGCATGGTTAGCACCACTTGACTATGAGATCAACATAGATCAAGCCACCAATGCTATTGAAGAATTGTTAAATGAACCATTGGACAAGTCACAACCAAGGTTTGGAACCTATGAAGAAGCCAAGGAAAGAGTAGAAATAGGATAGTTGTGAAGAAGATTGACAGAAAGAAAGACAAAATGGTCAATACACTGAAGAAGAAATTATCGGTAGATGATGAAGAGTCAGAACAAAAGGATGAAACCGAGGGTAAGTCACCCATCAGTGAAGAAGAACAATTGAGTGACTCCAAATCTACAGAGTCTGATGCACCACCACCACTAGCAAAGAAACCAAGGACTATTGCTGCATCAAGGACTAGAAGTCAGAAATCTAAAGATGTAAGCTCATCACCAGTCAAGAAGGCACAAGTAAGGACTTATTGTTAATATCTAAGTTATGTTGATGATTAGTGACCAACACTTAGTCATTTCATTAGGTAGTTTTAGCTGGCTATCACTATGGCTGAGCTAAAACTATGCAAGGCTGAGCAACATTGTCAAGCAGTTTTCAGTATGCCTAGTTACATTGCCAAGCCGAGTAGAGATAGAGATGTTAAATGCCAAGCGACAGACAGTAAAAGTGCCGAGCAGAATATTTTTTGTATACTTGTCAGGAGTGATAAAAATTTCAAGGATAAGTGATTCGATCGACTTGTATAAGCTTTTTGGGCTGACTAATGTATGAATTTAATATTCTTATACGGAGTTAATTATGCATTTAATTGTTTTATCCTATGCATGACTCATTGTAAGCATTAATTGTTTTACCATCAAGGCATGGATATCAAATCTTGATCATTGATCTAGATCTCACTGTCAGATCTGTACAGATATATTAGATTGCTTTGAAACCCTGTTTTTGTATGTATGTGCAAGAGGCAGAAGAGGAATTGTTGAAGTGACTACATTTTGATGTGAAATGCACAGAGGGTTATTTTGTTCAGAAGCAGAGATCAAGCAGAGCATACCACAGTGAACAACAAAGTAAAGGTATATTAGATTATAAGATCAGAAGAGATACTGAAAAGAGGAGATCCGTCATCAGTATTAGAGTTCATATCGAAGGATCAATACTTTAGACTTTCTAATCATTGTATCAGGTGAAAATCTCTTAACAAAGTGGTTTTAGCAGGCCTTTATTTATCTCTTAACAGTGTGCTTACTTCATTTTAAGTTTAAATCCTTTAACAAGGTAGATTGTAATGATCTGAAGCTTTTAACAGAGTAGACCTTTAACAGGGTAGATTACATTTTGAAATAAAAAATTGTAACCTTAACAAGTACACTTTATTACTGCAGTAGTGGAGACTTTTGTGGGTGTCATCCCCCCCTAGCTTTACCTATTTGGGTTTCTGGGTTACCAATTTATTGTGTTATGTGTTACTTATTTCATGGTGTGGATGCTATCTGAGATTACATTAGATTCATTTATGTATGAATGTGTTATCAGTTTGTTTTAAGTTTTTATATTTGAAGATCTAATTCACCCCCCCTCTCAGTATCTTGCTTTCCCATTATTGTATTTTCAACAATTGGTATCAGAGCTTAGAGTTCTCTAAAAAGTTATAATCAGCTTGAGAATATCAGATCTTGGAATGGAGATCTACAAGATGGGTAAAGTCATTGAGAATCAAAACATTGATGTTTAGCTAGCACTCCAACAGCTTGAGTCTGCAAAACAAGAATTAAAGAAGTCCATGGCTGCAAGGAAAGATTTGGCCAAACAGATGAATGATACTCATTATTAGGAAGAGGACATTGCAAATCTATTTCAGAATGGAGATTCTACTGAGAGCGATGCAGCAATTGCAGATCTACTAGAAAAGAATAGTGCACTATGTGAAGAAGTCAAAATTTTGAAAAAGGAACAAGAAGACCAATCAATACGAATGTGTGAAGTTGTTGAACAGAAAAAGAAAGCCAAAGATGACAAGGCCATGGCAGAAGAAGAAAAGAGAATGATGACTACCAAACTTGATGAAAGAACACATGATGTGCAAACCATGACAGTCAATCAAGTGGACATGGAAAATCAAGTACTACTTGTGAATCACGAGATCAGTAGGAAAGACTTGGAGATTGTTAATCTTGGATCTGAGAACAGTCAACTGAAAGATGAATTGAGATCTGAGAAAGAAATCAATAATAGAGTGAAGGATTCGAGTGTAGCTATGAGCTACTTTGAACAACTGGTGGAAGCATCAAGAAGACCTAAAGATTATTCTGGATTAGGTCACACTGAACAACATACAACCATTGAAGATGGAGAATCATCTAAGACAAGTGAAAGAAAGAATGCAAAGCCAAGAAACAAGAAACCTATTTGTCACCACTGTGGAAAACCAGGTCATACAACAAATATATGCAGAAGCAAGAATGGTAAGTCTAATCCTAACACTAACTTTAATGGTTATTGCTTTAACTATAATAAGTTTGGACATCAAGCACGTGAATGTAAGGCAAAGGCAAGAAAAATACCTGGACTCAATGGTAATTTCTATAATTGTCACAAATTTGGTCATAGAGCACAAGATTGCAGATCTAAAGGTAAACAACAATGGACATCAAAGGTACAAGAGAAATCACCAAGAAAAGGCAATCATTACAATTGGGATTACAATACATGGCATAGTTGTCATTACTGTGGTGAGTACAGACATGTTCCATAAAATTGCATAAGGACGCATTTCAGAGGTAAGTCCAAAAGTTGGATGAATGGAAGCTTAGTTTGTCACAGTTGTCTGAAAATTGGTCAGACAAGGAAAGATTGCAAAACTAGAGTACTAGCTCCTACTGTTGAGAAAATTAGGGAACAAATGAACAAGACATGGGTTAAGAAGTATGAAACATGTAGTAGTGAAGCTAATGAAGCCGAGGTCACCCAATCTAATGGATTAGGTGATCACATAATCTCCAACTAAGAGAAAGAGGTATGTAAGGAACCGTATTTAAAATTCTTATCTTACATCAGTTCCTAACATGAAATGTACAAAAAGTCCATATTTGCATATGTTAAGATGCACCAGGACATAATTGAAGACAAAATGCCAAGATGAGCCAATTTCACTGATAGGTGCCGAGTACTATTCATGGACACTAAAGCCGAGTTCTTTAGTGAGTGCTGAGTTTTGTTGGCTGAGTAAATTTTGTGAAGGCCGAGTGTAGTGAGCCGAGTGGGATGCAAGTTGTGTTAAGCCAAGGATAACTGGCTTGCACTAACTCAAATGGGAAAAACATTTAATGCTCACCTACTCTTACCCTTCGAAGCATATAAGGGATGAACAGTTGACACTTCATTTTTACCTTGTGATTTTACTATTTACGGAGCGATTGAAGTGATTTGTAGAATTGATCTTAACAGAGCTAGGAATGAAGATTTCATCAGTGTGCCAACGAAAATCTTGAAGTGAACAAGTGAACAGAGAATAGTGTGAAGCATCACTTGCTGACGTATTCTATTTTTCCATCTCTTAAACCCTAAATTTTAGAAGTATGGCTACAAGTTCTTCTTCACCAGCCAAGAACATGGAGGCAGAACAAGAACAAATTCAGTTGATTCGGAGTGATGAATGTGAACCTCTTAACTTTTGAGCCATTCCTAAAAGTGTGATACAAAGTGATTTGATGGGAGCCCTCTCATCCTTTCCTCCCAAGGTACTTATGATTCATGATGGTCGATCATTCTATATGGTTAAAATTGGAGAAGTAGGAGATAATGAATTGAGGAAATCTTACAGTAAACTATGTGAAAATGGAGTTCTGAAGGAAGAATTCAAACATTTAGCCAAAAAAGGGTTAACTCATGCCCTATATTTTCTCTAAGGTTTTAAAGATGAATGGATAAAGGTTATCCTTAGCCAAGTTCATGACATGAACATGTGGCTAGACAATGGACCAGTCAAGATCACCAAGAGTATGATTCATCAAGTGACTGGATATCCTATAGTAAATGGAAAGTGAACCATGAGGGATAACAACAAAGAGGAAAATACATTAAACACTAGAGTAGTATGGAATAATAGAGGTATGATTATCTCAACGATTACTGATCGAGAACTTGATTTTGGAGTAAGGGTAATTGCACACAAGTTCTATCAGTCCAACAGATTGGACAATGTTCCCTGTACAATAGTTGATCAGGCATGGAAAATTGTGAAGAAGAATCACACATATGATCTTACCGAGCTAAAAAAAACACAGTTAGCTAAGAACCTTGCATCAATAAAAAAGGCTAAGAGATCGTCATGTAAGTTTGGTTCTTTACTAGTTTGTATATTCTTCTACATTCAGGATACATTTCCTACTCTAGGAAATATTGTGTGAAAAAAGGATAGACCCATAACAGTTCAGATCAGTGAATGTATAAAGAAACTAGGGAGAAATTTAAATATCATTATGGGTAGCTATTTTTTATAATTCAAGAAGAGAATGAGATTAAGGACTAGGATTCCTAAGTCACTTGTGGAGAAACACTATGAGGAAATATGTTTTCTAGTTGACACAGATAGCACTTATATCAAGGCAGTAACTCCTAGAATAACATGTTTGGAGCCATTTCCATATTAGATTAGTGTTGATGAAGCATCATCTACCATCATTGCACTCTTAGCCGAGGCAATTGATACCACTGTAGAGAGATTTGGAAACTATGATGAAGCTAAGGCTAGGATCTCTAGAAGTTTGAATGAAGGAACTATGGAAAGGAAAAGAAAGAAGATAGTAAAAAATTTGAAGAAAATGGTTGGCTTGGGTAGTGATGAAGAACTTGAGGATGCACCTCTAGGTCTATCCACTGGACAAGGTGAGGATATTTGTTAGAATTAATCTTTCCTTGGTTGAAAATATGTAATTAAAAGGATAAACCAAGGTATCCTTATTTGTATTTGTCCTCTAGTCCATGTAAGAGGACATGTCACTATTTTTTAATTCCTTTAATAA
>MU225848.1:624749-644447 GCA_018584345.1 Thuja plicata
TGTTAGAATTAATCTTTCCTTGGTTGAAAATATGTAATTAAAAGGATAAACCAAGGTATCCTTATTTTTATTTGTCCTCTAGTCCATGTAAGAGGACATGTCACTATTTTGTAATTCCTTTAATAAGGAAAATAGATATTTCTCCTTAAGAGGAATCACACATTTGTCACACACACAATATGAATGTGGCATCCATAGGAGAAGGGAGTTACATGAAAACTCCTCCACTCATCTCTACTTAAGAGATGTCTCTCACACACTTGCTTCAATAATCTTCTCCTCTCTCTCTCAATCTCTCATTGCTCTCATTATTGTATTGAGCTCATTTCTCTCATCCTTTAGGCTTTTTGCCATATTCTTATTCACAAAGGGGTTTTTCTTTTCTTTTCCCCTTACCAAAATCTCTTGGCTCATTATTGGATTCTTGAAGTGCTTTGTGGTTGATCTTGAAATCTTTCTCTCCTTTGGTTTATAGTAAATATTCTAACATTTCATTTTCTTGGATTACTTCTTTTTTATGTTTTCATTCTTTTCATTCTTCTTACAATATTTCTACTGAGGAGGAAGTCAGTGCATCAGAAGAAATTACACAGAAGGCTAAGGGCAAGAAGCCATCAATTGTTATTGTAACCAATCCTAGCCAAGCAAAACCTAAGGTTACACCTCATGTAACTAATCATCCAAGGACAAGATCATCTACTATAACTTCCCCAGTAGAAGTGCAGAAAAAAGCGTATGGTAAGAGAAACATTGCTGAAAGTACTTCTGGTAAGGAAGCAAAGGTTGCTCCTAAGGCTGTGCCGACTAAGCCAACAAAAAGACCAAGAAGGAAATTAAATTTGCAGATAGATAGTGATGAGGAGATAATAGAAATAGATGTACCCAGCAACATACCTACAGCTCAATTTAAGAAACCATCAAGCATTGATGAGGTATGTGATACTTTAAGGAATTCAACATGGTTAGCAATATTCAAGTTCATCAAATATGACAAGTTGAAAACAACAGATAGGCACAAAGTTTAGGAAGCACTCTTGGACATGATGAGCACATTTAAATTGACTCCTATAGAGACAGGAAATCATGTGCCTGATGAACTATATGAATTTTTGTCAAGAAAATGGGAATTTGCACTTGCCACTGAGAGATAGATCCGAGAAGGAACTTTAGCCACAATAATTCCTGACTTAACCTCTAAACAATGAACCAAATTCATTGAGTACAAGAATAGGTTTGTGCCAAAACTTAGAGGATATGCTATTTTGAAGAATGACATAGAAGTTTTAGTACAACAGAGCACAAGGATCTAGAAAGAGATTTTTGGATTGCTCATTCAAAAAGACAAGAAATCTAGTGAAGGGCCATCCGAGCCAAAGACACAAGAAGTTGAAGAGAGGACTAACCCTGAACCACAGATAGTCAAAGATCAAATCACCACTGAATAGGAAAAGACCAAGGATGCATTAGATGCAACACACACTGTTGATCTGACTATAGACAGTCCTATGGATTATATAGTTGATGATCCAAGAAATTTGAATGCCAAGGAACAACAGATGCTGAGTGGAAAAGACACTGATTAGTGACCAACACTTAGTCATTTCATTAGGTAGTTTTAGTTTGCTATCACTATGGCCGAGCTAAAACTATGCAAGGTCGAGCAACATTGTCAAGCAGTTTTCAGTATGCCTAGTTACATTGCCGAGCCGAGTTACATTGCTGAGCCGAGTAGAGACAAAGATGTTAAATGCCGAGTGACAGATAGTCAAAGTGCCAAGTAGAATAGTTTTTGTATACTTGTCAAGAATGATACAAACTTCAAGGATAAGTGATTTGGCTGACTTGTATAAGCTTTTTGGGCTGACTAATGTATGAATTTAATATTCTTAAATAGAGTTAATTATGCATTTAATTATTTTATCCTATGCATGACTCATTGTAAGCATTAATTTTTTTACCATCAAGGCATGGATATAAGATCTAGATCTCACTATCAGATTTGTATAAATATATTAGATTGCTTTGAAACCCTATTTTTGTATGTATGTGCAAGAGGCAGAAGAGGAATTGTTGAAGTGACTGCATTTTGATGTGAAATGCACAAAGGGTTATTTTGTTCAGAAGCAAAGATCAAGCAAAGGATAACACAGTGAACAACAAAGTAAAGGTATATCAAATCATAAGATCAGAAGAGATACTGAAAAGAGGAGATCTATCATCAGCATCAGAGTGCATATCGAAGGATCAACACTTGAGACTTTATAATCATTGTATCAGGTGAAAATCTCTTAACAAAGTGGTTTTAGCAGGCCTTTATTTATCTCTTAATAGAGTGCTTACTTCATTGTAAGTTTAAATCCTTTAACAAGGTAGATTGCAATGAACTGAAGCTTTTAACAAAGTAGACCTTCAACAAGGTAGATTACATTTTGTAATCAAACATTGTAACCTTAACAAATAGACTTTATTACTATAGTAGTGGAGACTTTTGTGGGTGTCATCCCCACCCAAGTTTTACCTATTTGGGTTTCTGGGTTACCAAGTTATTGTGTTATGTGTTACTTATTTCATGGTGTGGATGCTATCTGAGATTACATTAGATTCATTTATGTATGAATGTGTTATCAGTTTGTTTTAAGTGTTTATATTTGAAGATCTGATTCACCCCCCCCTTAGTATCTTGCTTTCCCATTATTGTATTTCCAACACTTATAAAGGGAAGCCTCAAACCGGGAAACATGCACCAATAAAAAGAATAAAATTCATCAGAACCAAGGAAGATATAGAAGACACTGAACATGAAGAACAACCTATTAAGAACCAAATTTCTACTACAATTGATGAGGTATGTGCATCAATCATCAAGGAAGGTTCAATAACTAAGCCTAAGATTAGGAAATGACTAACTCTGGATCCCGAGGATCAGAACAAGTTAGAGGAAGTAATCATCACAATGATGAGTATATTCAAATATGTACCAATATAGTTTGAAGATAAAATGCCTAAAGAACTTCTAGAAAGACTATCAGTAAGGTGGAAATTCACATTGAATTTAGAAAAATAGATAAGGGAAAGAACCCTAGTTTCTATTATACAACCTGAGTCCAAAATGGAGGAAATTGATAAAATGATGAAGTTACACTCCAAGAGGTTCTTAGAAAAATTGAGAGCTTACAAAGTCTTACAGGGAAACTTTATTGATCTTGAAAAAGAAAGTGAGGATACTTGGAGGTAAATACTCGATGTACCTAAAAATGATACAAGCCCCAAGCGAGTACTAGAACTCACCGAAAAGCCTCATAATGAAGAAAAAGAGGATATACCGAGCCTAGAGCGCATTCTGATAAATGATGAAGAGGATGTCACTCAAACTGAATTGAATACAGATGCAAGCAAAGAAATGGTTGACATTCCTCATATTCTATAATCATTAGGGGATACTGCAGAAGATACAATCATATATACAAATATCTTTGATATCACCAGAGATGATCTTGCAGATGAGGTAAAGGCAGATGAAGTACCTCCGAGCAGCCCAAGGAACAAGATACAACAACAGATGTTGCATAGGTGAATACACCAGGCCAAATTCCATTATTGATATAGGCTATCAATATAATCTCACAAAAGGAGAAGTCACCTGAGCCTGATGCAAGCATACTCAAGGATAAGGGTGAAGAGGAACAATATGTAGCAAATGAAGCACACAAAGAAACAGATGGAGAATAGAAATGAAATGAAGGTGGGGAAGAGAGGAAAGGTGATGTCACTCCCAAGAATACTGAAGGAGATGCTGTAGATAAGGCTAAGGTTGATATGGAGACGTCCACTCCCAACCAATAGGTAGAAACCAAGCAGTAGGATAAAGGTACACATACTCCAAAGCCTTCACCAAGCACATTAGACCAAGCAAAGGAAATTTCTATGGTACTGCATACAGGTCCCTCCACAACTCTATCTTAGAAGAAGAAGAAAAAGAATAAGAATCCAGTTACATTGGATGAGATTATTGAGATACCAGCCTGTGATCTAAGGACATTGGATCCGGAGACACTTACAAAGTATGCCAAACTTTGTAAAACTAAATTTATCCAAGATAAGCTTAAGAAGGAGACAAAGGAGACTCAGGTACTAGAGACAAAAAAGGAGATACTTCAATAGATTGTACCTGATATTGATATTGATCAAAATGCATCTATCATTGATCAATTAGCCATTCTTATCAAAGCCATTACTTCATAGAATGTGGATGCAGAGAAGGCCATAGAAGAATGTGCAGAACAAAACTACCAATACAAATTGATAGATAAAATCAGCCAAGAAGTGGCCAAGAAAAAGGTAAAGCTATTTGGACTAGTAAATGAATTGGAACCAATAATTTCATAAGCTATCACCTTAATTCGGAAGTTAAGCACATTAGAGCACTTCACTAAAGAAAATAGTGAAAAGATTGCAAAAATAGATGTAGATCTTATTGCTAGTTTGCAAGGTCTCTCAATGACTATTAATGCAATCAAGTTTCATTATGAAAAGGTAATGGAAGAAAAGAAGATGAGACTTAAAATTCAAGAGGCAAAATCAAAGTTCAGAGATGAGGTAACTGAGCTACAGGCTCTACTTCTACCCAGTCTCACACTACTACATTAACATATGTCTACGACTAGACAATTGATAGCCACCCCAGAGATGTTTGTCACCGACAGCATCTATGATATGCACGCAAGTATTACATTGGATTACATGGCTCTAGATCACCTATAGGGGAAGTGGGAGAAAATGATGGAAGACATGAAGAACTCCCATTCCCACATTTTTGACAAGTTGTAAGTATTTACACCTTTGCCCTTACTATAAAAAAAGGGGGAAAATAATTTTAATAGAAAGGGAGAATGATATGATAAAGGGGGAAGATGAGGTGAAAAGGGAGAATAGTATAAAGGAAAGTGTACATACATATACTTATACTATACTGACATATATATAGGGGAGTCATAATGACATGGTGAACACATGGTGTACATACTAAACATTTTAGGTTTTGCACATATTAGTTTTTGATAATAATGTCAAAGGGGGATATTGAAGACATATTTTTCCATTAGTATGCAAAGGAAAATAGTTTTGAACCCTCTGTAACACCAACACTAAAAGTTAGGTTTAGTGTAACCTGACATACAACATCATAAGGGAACCTGACAAAAAAGTTTATAGTGTAACCCGACAGAGAAGGTTACAATGTAAACCGATGACATAGTTTACAAGTGGAACCTGATAGTGTAAACCGACGTCAGAGTAATCTGATAGAGGAACCTGACAAGGAGATAATAGAGGAACCCAACAGAAAGTTCACAGAGGAACCCGACAAGAAGACTATAGAGAAACCCAAGCACCAGTCTATCGAGAGACAGTTTTAAATCCTAAGAAACATGGATCTTACTTCCACGTCAGATAAAATAATTATTTTTTATATTTAGCTTTCTGATTAGCTTTAAATCCTTTTCTTGAGGGATAAGCAATATAATTGTAATTTTTTTAATCAGTCTAACTGATTGAAAACATGCAAACTAGGAGATCAAGGTCAAGCTATAAACCTTTGATCATAGAGTTATCATCGTACTACATGAAACTCATTTAGGTCAAACTCATTGTATAAATAGATATGTAATCAATCAGAACACATGTTTGTGATGATGATTGTAGTCGAAGAGCATATCTAAGGATCAGAGACAGAGTTTTATGTAGAAGAACAACAAAAGATGGAATCAGTTATCAAGAACAAGATTCAAGACTACCGAGAAGAACAGAGGTATTGATCAATCACTATAGGTTTTAAATATACATGTAATCTTTAATGGATCTATACTCAACAATTCTAGATTGCATATACTCGGTGATAAGGCCAAATTATTGCCTTTATTTTGTATAATTTTAAATACTCCGTTCTAGTTTTTGACAAAACATTTGAGAGCCTAGCAAGTCAAAACTTGTGATAAAGTCCAGATAGAACTGATAAACCATGGGTAGATGTTTGTGACATATTTTGCTAATATTATACATATAGTGCAGTATTTCATAAAACCATCAGTATCTATGTTCTAATATCTAGATATTTAATTTGATTAAGCTTGTTGCATGAATATTTCCGCATCATAACTAACTTGACAGGAGAGAAAGCAGATGGAGAGTGGTCGACAACATTCAAGGAAGACTGTTGAGGACCAGCTATGACGGAGTGATCATTACAACATAGGAAACACAGCTGCTACAATGGAGCTATTATTCCAAGATGCAGGGATGTAGTGTGCCTATATTCCCTCTGCACTTTATTATGTTGAACTGGTCGCCTGAGCTTTATTACCCACACCGCGGGCTGTTGCATTTCCATCTTCTTCTCCGACATGTTTTCAGCAAAGATAGTTTCTTTTCTATTTTTTAATAAGTTTTTGATCCTCTATATATAGGGATTGGACTGATAGTTTGAGGTTAACTAGGAAAATTAGAGACAAAAGTTTTTGGAAGAAAATTGTTGTATCTTGTAGCAATCTATTTCAAGTTCCATGTCTTGTTTCTATGTAATGAGTTTTTGAAATACAATGAAGTAGTTCTTGGTTAATAGTTTAGTAGAAACTGACCAAGGGGGCCCACTTGGGAGGTGGAATATGTTAGAATAGAATAGATTTCATTTCCAGCATTTCTAGCATTTCCAACATTTCCAGTATTTCAGATAGAAGTTACAATTTCTTCCTGCAGCATCGTACCTTGTGAGTGTTCCTGCAACATCTGCAAGAATAGTTATAATGGATGTTCTAGGCTGAAGTATAGGTTTAAGTAGAAGTTTGCAATTTCTAGCATTCATTTTAGTAAGGAGATAATTGTATTCTTTCCTGCAGCACTAGTGTAGGTTTCTTTTATGCATTTTTACCTTCCTGCAGCATAAGCAGAATGACTCCTTAAGGAACCTAGTGCATATATCGTGCCGACCATTTCAAGTATACATCCCTAGGTTGACAAGTTAAATGCACCTCATAATGGGAGAAGTAGTCCTTAGATTGAATGAACCATTCCTAAGAAAGGCATTGAGCATGATTGTTCCACAACTATTATGAGACAGTTCATTTTTGGCACCGTTGCTGGGGATGGTGTCAAGCTAGGAACATTTTTGAGTCATTTTTTTCATTCCTAGTTAGTTTTTAGATTTGTATCCCTAAAAATTGCTTCACAAGCGTGAAGAACTCAATTGCATGCATCCAAGAGAAAGACAACGAGATGAATATGGTAGATTTCTCCAGCAGAGCCTACTAATTTGAATGAGGAAGTTGAAGAAGTTGAGTTACCCTTTGAAGATGCAAGCCCTGAATTTCCTACAGCATCTTCCTCCAGAGTAGAACCACTTGATATAGGAAACTTCTGACCTTTTGTAGAAATCTTGGCTAGCTTTCTAGATAATTTCGGCCCAAATCCACCTATTACTAACAATCTTGTAGCTAATGATCCTTTCCAGCATCAACCCCATAATCAAATACCTCCAGTAATGGCACACCCTACTTTCCCACTTCCTCTCCCAAGCCTTATAAACAATGCTAATCTCAAAAATATACCCACAGCTGCTCTTGTGAAGTTTTATGGTCTTATAACTGAGGATCCTAACACTTTCTTGTTTGAGTTTGACATACCCTGTCTAAGCTTTGACTATAATACTGATGCCCAAAAGCTCAATTTGTTTCCTACAACACTGAAAGAGTTAGCCTTACGATGGTTCATGGGCTTAAGAGCCAATGCAGCAGGTACCTGGGATGAGATGCAGACATTATTTCTGCAGAAATATAAAGATTATTGCAAAGGTAGTGACCCAAAAGGAGATGATATCTTTAGAATGTCTCAAAAGGAAGAAGAAACATTGGAGGACTATGTTTCACATTTTTTGTACATAATCCAGAAGAATCCCCAGCATGTACTGGTAGAGGATTCATAGAAACTAGTCTTCTTGAGAGTGGTAAATGCCAGTTGTCTGGAAGCATTAGATTTGATGGTTGGAGGAGATATATCCCAATCTTCTTGGGATGACCTCAAGAAAATCTGTGTCAACTACTCAAGGTCAACTGTGAAGAAAGGCAAAGGATACCGGCCCACAGTCACAAAAGGGATTGGTTCAGGCATTTTAAATCTGGAGATATCTAATTTTCTCACAAATTTCAAGAAAAATATTATAAATGATGTAGCTACACATCTTGACACAATGACTACCAAGAAGAAGCATGCAGAAGCTGAATCACAATTGGCTGAGTACTGTCCACACTGCCGCAAACAGAAGAAAGACTACAGATGTAAGCTGGTAGCAAACCTAGAAAATCAACATTTTCCAACTGACTACATGAAGATAGAAGGAGACAATGATCAAGTGTTCTTCATTTTTCAACATCAACCGTGGGATTCACAACAAGGTATGCCACAAGATCCTCTACAGTTTTCAAATTTTAACAATAATCAGTGGCAAAACCAAAATTATCAGAACACTTCTCAGTACTCTCAACCTCAGTGGCCAAACTAGTAGAATAACCAATGGCCAAACCAGTAGAATAACCAATGGCCTAACTAAAAAAATAACCAATGGCAAAACCCACAAAATAATCAGTGTCAAAATTAGAAAAACAACCAATGGAAAAATCAGCAAAATAACCAGTGGCCTAATCAGCAGAATCAATGGCAACCACCACAAGGAAATTGGCAGCAAACTAATCAATGGAGGGGGCCTCCATAGTGGCCTAACCAAAATTCTGGCTATCCACAATTACCACCTCTAGTGCAACCACTTGCAATAATGCCACCTCCTGCAGCAACTAATGCTAATCCTAAGCCAACCCAATTGCCTACTCAAACACAGCCAAATCCAAACAACAAATAGCAGCAGTAGAAAACGTACACTACTGACACTCAGTAGTGCCCTACTTACTCATTAGAGATAGATGATATCCATTTGAGGTCCGGTACCACCCTGCCTACACCTGAATATCCTATTATTACAAAAGTTGCAGACACTCCTGCAACACTACTTCTAGAACCACATTGCCAAATACCAGCCAACCGATTGATATACCTAGAAAAAATACTTTCCACACTTCAAATCCACCCTTTCCACATAGGCTAAAGAAAGAAAAAAATATACCCCAAGAGGAAGAAACATTTGATATTATTGAGCAGCTGAAAAATATGAACATTCAAATCCCACTATTCCAAGCTATCAAAGATATACCTATTTATGGAAAGGCTATTAAGGAAGCATGCCTTAAGAAGCTAGGGTGGAAGAAGAAAGACCCTCAAATAGTACAAGTTGTAGGGAAATTAACAGATATCATGTTAGGAAAGGTGGTAATACCAAAGTATTTAGATCCTGACAGTCCAGTAGTCGACCTGATAATAAATGGATAGATTGTGAAAAATGCTCTAGTTGATTTGGGAGCAGTAATAAATGTGATGACTAAAGATACAATGCATAGGCTAAGCATAGAATGCTTAATAACAATAGCCATAGTGTTACAACTTGCTGATAGTTCAACTGTTACTCCAGAGGGTCTCATAGAAGATGTGATAGTAAACTTAGATTTATGGGAGTATCTTGCTGATTTTCTTATCCTATCACCAAAAGTAAACTTTGCTGGCTACCCTGTAATCTTGGGAAGACCCTGGTTAGCCACCACTAATGCCAAATTTAATTGCAGATTAGGAAGTATGACAATTTAAAATGGTCAAGCCATAAGGAAGCTAGCCCTATATCCTCCTGCCCAACCCCTGCCAGATTTGGGAGAGCCTATTTGGCCAGACTTAGGAGATGAGGAGGAAGAGCTAAATTTAGTAGTCCAGCTCATGATGTTGCATAGGAAATCTTTTCTAAAGATGTAAGAAGAAGATGATGTGATACAAAGCATTCTTACCAATGAATGTATTGTGGCTAAAGATGTTTCAGAAAGTTTTTTTTTACAACTATGTACCTATGAGGACTGTATATCTCCAGCAAACCCTGAAATGATTGATCAATTACTAACAAGTTAAATAGCTAGAAGTCCAGTGCCCGAAGTGTTAATGGCAGAGATAACAACAACAGTGGAACTTTCCTCTGGTTGTAACCTTCATGTGAACAAAAAGCTATCCCAATCACAGTTGGCATTGTTAACCAAGCTCCTCGGTTAGCATGAAAATGCCTTTGCATGGGATTATGGAGATATGGAAGGACTAAACCCTAAACTCTGCACCCACAAAATCTATATCAATGATGGAAGCTTGCCACTTTGACAACCATAGAGGAGAATAAATCTAGCACTGAGAGAAATAGTTAAAACTGAGTTGCAGAAGTTGTTGGATGCTAGATTCATCTATCGAATATCTGATAGCAAGTGGGTATCACCATTGGTCATTATACCTAAGAAAGGAGGTAAGTGGTGGATATGTGTGGAGTACAAGGAATTAAATAATTCTATAAAGAAGGACCACTTTCCTTTACCTTTTATTGACCAGGTCTTGGATAATTTGGCTGGAAAGAAATATTTTTCCTTTTTGTATGGATATAGTGGTTACAATCAGATAAGCATTGCCCCCGAAGATCAAGAAAAGACCACGTTCACATGTCCTTGGGGCACATATGCCTATTTAGTATTACCATTTGGATTATGCAATGCACCTGCTATCTTTTAGAGAGCTGTGATCAACATCTTTGTTGATATATCACATGATTGCATGGAAATCTACATGGATGACTTCACTACATTTGGTGTCACATTTGAAGAAGCTCTGAAGAACTTGGAGAAAGTAATAATCAGATGCGAGGAACATAACCTGTCTCTCAACAATGAAAAGTGCTTTCTGATGATGCAAGAAGGAGTGGTGTTGGGACATTTTATCTCCGAAGCTAGAATCTAGGTACACCCTATGAAGATAGAGGTAACTCTCACACTCCCTATTCCTACTAAGCAAAAAGATGTCAGATATTTCCTCGGTCACGCTGGTTATTATAGGAGGTTTATCAAAAGATTTAGTCAAATAGCTATTCCTTTGTACAATTTACTTACCAAAGAAGCTGAATTTGCTTGGACAAAAGAATGTGATGAATCCTTCCTGCAGCTCAAGTCAATTTTGACAACTGCACCAGTACTTAGGGGCCCTGACTAGACTTTACCATTTCACATATATACAGATGCTTCAGACTATGCCGTAGGTGCTGTCTTAGGAAAAAAGACTAAAAACCTTGAAAATGCAATCTATTATATCAATAAGAGTCTGCATGGACCAGAGTTAAACTATACAGTGACTGAGAAAGAATTGCTAGCAGTAGTTTATGCTCTAAAAAAATTTTGCCATTATGTGACTGGCTATCCTATCTATGTTCATACGGCCCATGCAGCAATTAATTATCTCATGAACAAACCTGCCATCACAAGCAGGTTAGCAAGATGGGTTCTTGTTTTGCAGGAATTTGATATAACAATCATTGACAAGCCAGGGAAAGCAAATGTGGTAGCTGATAATCTATCCAGACTTCATCATGCTAAAGAAGATACTACTTTGATAGATGATACATTTCCAGATGAACATTTGTTTCATATTGTTGTCCATAATCCATGGTATGTAGATATAGCTAATTACCTAGTAACTAATAAAATGCCAACACATTTCTCTTATAAGGATAAGAAGTTGCTTGTAGAGAAAAGCTTCCATTTCTCTTGGATTGATAGCACATTATTTTACATTGGACCTGACCAAGTCATGAGGAGATGTGTGTGAGAAGATGAAACATATGACATTCTTCATGCATGTCATAATGAACCATGTGGAGGGCACTTTGTAGCTAAAAGAACAACACAAAATATTTTAACAACTGGCTACTATTGGCCTACACTTCACAAAGATGCAGCAAGTTATACAAGGAAGTGTGACAAATGTCAAAGAATGGGCCGACCAACAAGATCAGATGAAATGCCCTTAAACCCACAGGTGGTGGTAACACCATTTGATAAATGGGGTATGGACTTTATTGGCCCAATAGACCCTCCATCCAATGAGAAGTCATACATTCTAGTGTGCACAGATTACCTGACCGAATGGGTCAAAGTCAGAGCAATGAAGCATGCTAGAGATCATAAAGTTGCTGAATTTCTGTATGAAGAAATTTTTACTAGATATGGTGTGCCAAGAGAACTTGTTACTAATCAAGGTACACAATTCACCTCCAAATTGATAACAAAGCTCATGAAGGAATATAATATCAGACATTGGAAATCAAGCCCCTATCACCCCCAAGCCAATGGACAAGCAGAAGTAACAAATCAAGAAATAGAAGCAATCTTAACAAAGAAAATTTATTTGCATCACTAAGATTGGATCAGCATACTATTAGAATCCGTCTGGGCATATAGAACAACATGGAAGACCACCATAGGGTTAACTCCCTTTGAACTATTATATGGTAAAACAACAATGCTATCGATTGAATTTGAACACAAAACATTAAGAACAACACTGGAATTAAATTTTGATCTTCCTGTAGCACAGAGAGAGTGCTTGCTGCATCTCAATTCTTTGGATGAAATGTGCAATTCTGCCCTGCAACACACATAAATTGTCCAAAAGAAAAGAAAATAGTGGCATGACTCCCATATTAAGAGTAAGCAGTTCCAGGTTGGAGATTGGGCATTGTTATATGATTCCAGATACCAAGAGATACCAGGCAAGCTGCAGACACGATGGCTAGGTCCATATGAAATAAGCCATGTATTTGCAAATGGAGTAGTCCAGTTGACCACAATTGACCCTGTACACTTCAAGCTACTAGTCAATGGACATAGACTAAAGTTGTATCACCAGCCACAGACAAAAGAAGGCTTCCTGCAACAATTCAACCAGCCAATTTTAAAGGATCAATAGGTAACACTTTCTACAGCAGAGGGTGTCAACCTTCTTCCTGTAGCTCTTTAATAAGAATTCCTTCGAAGCATGACCATAATAAAAAATTTATGTTTACATAAAGTTTGAATTCTCCATTCACTTTCTACATTCTTCTTTTTCAACCCACTTCATTTCTTAATCTTCCATCCACCCACCTTCCACATCATCATATTTCTATGCTTTCAATAAAGAAATAGTGCACTGACACATGCCGACCACCGACGCCGTCATTCCACTCTCGCCAATCTTTCCTAGCACGTGCGATGATTAATTAACAGGTACAAGCTTTTCAAATTTATTTCCATTTTTAGTGCATAGATTTAGTTGGTTATATCGAATACTGCAATAAATGTATCATTGCCGCCTTAATCCAGTTTTGTACCTTCTGCCAAGTCTGACAAGTGAGGACACTTGTCAATATTTCTTAGGGGGCAAGGAAGTGTGCCAATTCTTAAAATTTCATTTCCATTTACTCGTTAAGTTCCTCAAATCTGTACTTCAACATTATCTTAATTAAAATCTAGCTGCCGCATCACACAAGTGTCAAGTGTCATACCTTTATTCTAAATAAACCCCTAACTGTCAAACTAGATGTGATCCAGTATTAAAACCATGACATAACTCTTGCTCTTGCATGAATATCTATGATTCATTCTATTATAGTACATTATTATTGATCATATCAAGAATACTAGAAGAATGTGAAAGAGGGTCTGTGGTTTTATAGGAGGTAGTCTAAAATTCAAAGGAGGAAGAAGGTAATTATCAAGAATAGAGTAGAGTTTGAATTTGGTAAGCACAAATGGGGGGCCAATTGTAGCGGCATGAACCACTGGTTCATGGTATTTTACTATCTGATGTTGAGGTCATAAGAAGATTTAATGCCTGTGGATGGTTGGGGTATTTCTTAAAATTGACAAAGTTTGATGAGGAAGTAACATCAAAATTTGCAAACACATTTGATGAGGGCCAAGCGACGGTATGGGGGTTGCCAGTTGTTGCAACAGAGGAGTGAATAGTGGAAGTGACTAGTTTTCTAGCAGCAGGGGAACACTATCCCAATGCCCATGATGCCAGGTCAACCAGGGATCAGTTCACCCTACCAGGAGACCCTCCATTGGAGATCACTAAAGAGGGATGCAAAAGGATGTCCAATCCTTAACCATATTAGGAGTTGGCTATGCACATCATCAGGTATTTCACCTGTAAAGGGAGATTCTCTAATTTACATGCGCATCATTTTAAGCTGCTTAGTTATGTATGACATAATATCCCAATGAATGCACCCAATTTTTTGTTTAATATGTTGTGCATTAGTGCCGAAGAAACCCAGAAAGGGAAAGACAACTCTGTTACTCACCATGCCCTGATTAAATTACTCATAGAAAGATCTCTTAGGGATGCCTCCCCTATGGCATGGGTAGAGTTTGTCCATCATAAAACCCTTCAGCCTCAAATTGCCCCTAATGTGTAAATTAGCCAAGATAATGTAGTTTCCCCTGATCCAGTTGCCGAGCAAAGTACCGAAGGGGCAGAAACCAAAAATTTACAAGAAAATATGCCTTTAACCACTCACATGAGAAATATACCTACTGCCACCCGAACCAAAGGAAAATGGAAGTTAGTAGGAGAAACTTTGGTTCCTGCAGCTAAACCATGAAACCCTCAAGTCTCAAAAGAGAAGAAAATGAAGTCAGTTCTTGTAGCCACTACTCCTGCAATAGAGAAAACAAAAAGGGTTAGTAAGAAAAAGGCCGTAGAAATTGAGGAAATCCCTATAAGAAGAAGTTCTAGGATGAGAGGACAGACTCTGAAAGCACCCACTGAAATCCAGACTGCTTCCCCCAAACAATTTGAGGAGGAAACTCCTATTTATATTGTTCTGGATGATTCTCCTAGCCAGTCTGAGATCCCAGACATTCCTCAAAATATGGATGAGGAGTGTGAAGATGAGTCAAATGTATGTCAAAATGACCTAGGAGTTAGTCATCATGATGTTCCAACTCATGAGAAAGAAAACCCTATAACTCACCAGCTGGCTTGCACAAGAATTGCTTTAGTTTCCTATAAGAAAACTTGGTTAGTAAGATTCTTAGAGAAGTTATGGAGAGAACAAAGGAAGAAGAATAACCAAGATGAAAATAGTGGTCTGATTATTCTACAAATGCTTCTCTTCCAGTTATATAATAAGCATGTGCTGACAACCACTCTATATGGAGAAGAGAAAAAGAAATTGCAGAAAGTAATAGCAGAACAAGGAGAGGAAATTGCAGAATTGAAAGATCAGTTGGCAAGATAGAAACAGAGAATGGAACATGCCCTTAAACTGACTGACCAGATAATTTCTTGTAGAGCTCCACCTAGGGTCTATACCATCTATCTCAAAGAAAAATTTCTCCTATTTCAGTTGATGATGACCCTCAAATATGTAAATGCAGAGTTCAAATCAGCCCAGGAATTCTATGGTTTATACAAGACACTTCCATCTTGGCAACAAAACCTACTCTGTGAGTTTTATGTGCATAATTTCATCATCCCTATAGAGACTGAATGGAATCCCCTGCCTTACTTAGGGGATATACACCTAAGAGCCCTGATGTCTTGGATGCACAATGAGGCTAACTATGATAGACAATTGGAGAATTACAGAGAACTTGAGAAAATGGAACCCCTACTATTAAGAGCAGAAAGTAGTCAACCAGAAGTATTCTTGAGGGATTGGTTCAGACTGACATATGGGAACACTAAAAAGGAAATCAGAGATAAAAATTTTAAACTCAGAGCAGATGTGTATGCAAAATATGAAAGCATGTCCTATTTTGTCTTCCAAAGAGCCTTAACCGGTGCCAGAAGTAGATGGGGTAGATTATCAGAGGTATTCAAAAGATCAGAACCACACAACCCCATTAACCTTGAAGAAGCTATATATCGGGCACCAAAATACATAGGGCTAGGTAAGAAAATTAGGCAGGAGCTCTGGTGTCTACTCACAATGCAGCTGCCCATGCTCCTTTGGCCCTTGTATGACATCAACACTACCAAACTTGATAGGCTGTAGGAAGATCACAGGAGGGAAGTTTGGGAAAGAACAAGAGGATTCTACCACTCCTTCAAAAGCTAGAGGCGAGGAAGAACTAAAGTTGGTGACTTTAGGTCAATTGCCAGAAGGTACAATGCTTGAGGACAAGCATCTGATTAACCAAGGGGCAGATGATAAGGCCAAATTATTGCCTTTATTTTGTATAATTTTAAATACTCTATTCTATTTTTTGACAAAACATTTGAGAGCCTAGCCAGTCAAAACTTGTGATAAAGTCCAGATAGAACTAATAAACCATGGGTAGATGTCTAGGACATATTTTGCTAATATTATACATACAGTGCAGTATTTCATAAAACCATCAGAATCTATGTTCTAATATCTAGATATTTAATTTGATTAAGCTTTTTGCATGAATATTTCCGCATCATAACTAACTTGACAGGAGAGAAAGTGGCTGGAGAGTGGTCGACAACATTCAAGGAAGACTGTTGAGGACCAGCTACGATGGAGTGATCATTATAGCACCAGGAAACACAACTGCAACAATGGAGCCATTATTCCAAGACTTGGGGATGTAGTGTGACTATATTCCCTCTGCACTTTATTATGTTGAACTGGTCACCCAAGCTTTATTACCCACACTATGGGCTGTTGCATTTCCATCTTCTTCTTCAGCATGTTTTCAGCAAAGATAGTTTCTTTTATGTTTTGTAATAAGTGTTTGATCCTCTATATATAGGGATTGGACCGATAGTTTGAGTTTAGCTAGGAAAATTAGAGACATAATTTTTTGGAAGAAAACTGTTGTATCTTGTAGCAATCTATTTCAAGTTCCATGTCTTGTTTCTATGTAATGAGTTCTTGAAATACAATGAAGTAGTTCTTGGTTTACTTTCTGTGTTAATAGTTTAGCAGAAACCAACCGAGGGGGCCCACTTGGGAGGTGGAATAGGTTAGAATAGAATAGATTTCATTTCTAGCATTTCTAGCATTTCCAGCATTTCTAGTATTTCAGATAGAAGTTACAATTTCTTCCTACAACATCGTACCTTGTGAGTGTTCCTACAACATCTGCAAGAATAGTTATAATGGATGTTCTAGGCTGAAGTATAGGTTTAAGCAGAAGTTTGCAATTTCTAGCATTCATTTCAGTAAGGAGATAAATGTATTCTTTCCTACAGCACTAGTGTAGGTTTCTTTTATGCATTTTTACCTTCCTACAACATAAGCAGAATGACTCCTTAAGGAACCTAGTGCACATATCATGCTGACCATTTTAAGTATACATCATTGGGTTGACAAGTTAAATGCACCTCATAACAGGAGAAGTAGTCCTTAGATTGAATGAACCATTCCTAAGAAAGGCCTTGAGCATGATTATTCCACACCTATTGTGAGGTGGTTCACTCAAGTCAATAAATATTTTTTACTACATTCTAACAAGTGTAGCAAATAGAAGAAATCCTATGAAAAGGTGGATTTAACAATCCTTTGTAAATCTTAACTAAGTGCACGCTAAAAAATGTTGCTAAAGCTCTTAATAGAGTAGACCTTAACCAGTCTCTACATGTTAATCCTAATAGGGTAAGATCATCAAAAGTGATCAAACTTGTAAGCCTTAACTGACCCCTTCCATTCTATAGATAGTGATGTTTTGTGGGTTTCATCCCCACCATAGTTTTTACCTTCTAACAGGGGTTTTTTGCGTTACCAGATCTTGTTTCATGTGTCAATGCATTTCATGAATGTTTACATGTTGATTGAGTTTATGAATTGATATTACATACATAAATATATAATAGCATATGGTTGGTAATACAAGCAATTGATTACTAAAAGATAAAGGTTAATTGACTAAACATTTTAAAGGGTACTGATTCACCCCTCCCCTCTTAGTACACACCATTCCATTATTTCCAACAAAAGATTATAGACATCCTCCTATGATGCTATCCCTACAAGTTACAAATCATGAAGGAGAGAAATTTTTTTTCTCACCCACAGTTGGTCTGGGGAGTAGTGACTCAGGTTATTGTTGTATCCCCAATGCTCGCTGACTAGAGATAGTGCCTCTACTAGTGATTTTTCCTAGTAGGAGCAACCATATTTTTTGGGTAAGATGGACAGTGGACCATGCTCCCTAGCCCCCTCAAGGAAGATCTCTCCCACCAACACGGTTGATGGATCAAAAATATTGATGGTCCACAAATGGGTCACCAGGTCAAGGAAATAGGACTACTTTTGTAATGATGTTCTTGTGTATGTAACACTATTGTCAAACCTCACTATGGAGTCAACTATCTTTCTCCCAGACTTTCCAAATTCAAAGAAAGGGAAAGGGAAATTTGTAGTAGGTGGAAATCAACCCTAGATCTTACTTCTAGTAAAGGGGAATGAAGATTCTCTCATGGAATGTGAGGGGGTAAATAGACCCCACAAATATTATTCTCTAAAAACTTGTGTTTGAGAGTATAAAGTTGGCAATCAGCTTCTGCAAGAAGTCAAAATGAATTTAGATACCTTAAAACTTTTTGTTGACCACATCTAGCCTAGGGATTCCGTTTTCTTGAGTGATGTTTTTGGATTGTTGGGAAGCATTTTCACTATGCGGGACCCTATCAAGATTAAAGGTAGTCTTTTACTTAGTACCCCCACTCTAGTTTTATTCATGTGGTTCAATGATGTTTCCTGGAACTTGATCAACTTGTATGCTCCAAACTCTTTCTTTGGCCATAATTTTTTCTGAGATATGACCTCTTTGATCATGCATTGTTCCTCATATCTTTGGATGGTTGTTGGGGATTTGAACACTCCCCTTTTCCCAATGGAGAAATTGGGTGGGAGCATTGACCACTCGGAGAGCATGTCAGACCTTGTGGATTTCATTAGCACAAATGGGTTACTAAATATTGAACTCGCTGACAAGGTTTTCACCTAGAGAAATAATAGGGAAGGAGAGGACCTCATCCTATTCCACCTTGATTGGTTCTTAATATCCAACAATTGGCAATGGGGTTTCACACTTCTTTGAAAGCTCTTTTGGGTAGCATTTTTGACCACTTCCAACTTATCCTTAAATGGATCCACAAGATCCCTAAATGTCTCATCCCCTTCAATGTGGAGCCTCCACCCAAATTTTAAAAAGTGCATTCACCAGTGGTGGAACACACTAGTCGAGGGGACCACAATGTTAAGGGTTTCACATAAGTTGAAAATGATTAAGGATGAGCTTGGCTCTTGGAAGAGAAAAGCATTTGGGGAAAATTTTAATCAGAAGAAAGAGATCAGTGCTAGACTCAAGGAGTTTCAAGACTTGATGGAAAGTGGTGTTCAAGCAATGGAAATTTTCACTAAGGAATATAATATTAGAAAGAGAAGAAAAGATATAAAAATCAAGGAAGAAATCTACTGGAAGAAATAGTCTCATTTCAATGGTTAAAAGAGGAGATATGAATTATTTGTATTTCCATGAATCAGCCTGCAAGAATAGAAAAAGGAACACTATTAACAGTTTGTTGGATGAGTCTAATCAATATGTCACATATGATACTGAGTTAGGGGAGCTAGATGCCAATCACTTTCACAATGCCTTCAAGGATGTGTTAGGGATTTTTCTTGTATGAATCACAGTGCTTGAAATAACTACTTGAACACCATGCTTCCTAATACTGATTCAGGGACAAGAAAAGCCTAATTGCTAAGGACTGGATAAGGTCCTTCTT
>MU225848.1:650793-672554 GCA_018584345.1 Thuja plicata
TGTGGCTGAGATAGAGTGCCTTACAAACTATCCTCTCATATACATACATCTACATCAAATCCTTATCACAATGTTTTTCTCTCTGAAATCATCTATGAAACTTAGTCCTCTCCTTGAAAGGAACTCAAACAATTAGACAAACTACCTTATAGTTGGTGTATTTCAAATGCCTTACAAGTGAAACACACTAGAGCACAAACAGAATGCAAAGAGACAAGATAATATGAAAGAGGGAAAACCACACTGTATTCTATTACTGTATTCTGCTTCAACATATCCAGATAAGAAGCTTTCCAAAATATACAAAGATATAGAAATATAACTTACAATAAAATTTCCCAAGACCAATAGGGACCTGCTCTCGGCAGAGAAAAAGGAACCCTTAACTATTACAAAATTACCATATATATAGGTTTGAGACTACCTTGGGATCCATAAGGATGCAACAAGCTTTGGATAGTCTCAAAACCCTAACCCTAAAGACGCAAGACAGAGAAAGAGAGAGAGAGAAGCAACAACGAGATGACCAAGTCAAAAAGGTGAAATCTGATATCTTTGTTCTTCTCCCGACCCTGCGACTACTGCAACTGCAATCTGATTTGTAAGTGGCAGCTGGTGTAGTTATTGTAAAGTCCTAACACTTGTTCTCACCGGCTCACCTGCATTTCCTTTTGAAATAACTGTCCATCAAGTCCATGAACAGTGCAGCAACATGTATTTACTTTATTCACCGTTCAAGATTTCTTCACTCTTAAGCTACCTTTTCCTGGGTGAAACATCACTTCCCAGGCTTTCACCTCATCGTGCTATGACCACTGGAAGTCTTGAGTGCTCTGTACCTGTACCTATGAAAATTGAGCCATAACTCTGTTCATACTCAGCATCCAAGATTTCCCTTTTCATATTACAGATATTTGAAACAAATCTGTCTCAGACATCAATAGACTCTCTGTGCATGGCTTTCTGTAATTAAAACCCCTCTGATCGATTTTGGAACACAAGAAAATAGGAACCATGGCCGCCGAGTGCTCACAGTGTTAAATCTGTCGCCAGTCATTCAAATTTAAAATCATGCGACCATGCGACTGAACGTTAGTCTCTATGTCGCGAGCAAATGACCTTAACCATAGTTAAATCTCTAGACTTGGCGACAATGTATCCTTTTATTCCTAGGTTAACCCAAGTTCAGATCCGGTGACATCCTGACTGAGTGGAATCGAAGTTGCGAGCAGTTACCATTAACTCATCCTTTTTCCTGCGACCTTGCTACTGACTGTTTAGCTTAACCACTATGGTTGTCTCTTTGTCGCAGAACGTTAGCTTTTCTTTTCACGATCACACGACAAGCCTAGTCGCCAAGTCAGGGGATACAAGTCCTAAGCCGTTGACCTTTATTATAACATTTCACAACTGCCCTTTCATGCTTCTAGCGACATCTCGACTGCCCTAATCCCCAAGTCGGGAGTACTTTTCTCTTAAGGCACTTTGATCACCCGACTAAAGGAGCACCATTGGATCATCTGAGCACTGCATCAAACAGCTGTGCTAAGTCACCAAAACATTGAACATGCCCTTAAAACATTCAGCGACACCACGACTGAAGGGAAACAAACCAAGTCGGATAGTCGTTGAACCACTCTCTTCCTTTCTAGCGATCAGGCGACTAAGGCCTGATACCCATCTAGCAACTGACAGATGTCACCCAATCATTGGTTCCTTCTTTACACACTGGGGAGCTACGTCACCATCCTTTCTTTGGCGACATCCCGACTGAGTAACACTGTAAACATCAAACAGTTAGTCGCGTAGTCTGAGTTGTTATCTCTTAACCGCCATTTGATCTGGAGACTACGCGACTGAAGGCATTGCTAACTGTTAGCTGTGGTATGACTTAGCGACAACGCGACAAAGGTTAATCGCGAAGTCAGAGAATTTTTTCCTAACTATGGAAAACATCACGTGATCACCCGACTAATAGAGATCGCAAAGTCTCAGAAAGAAGAGGGAATATTCTATTTTTTAAGGAGACTTCGCGACAAAGGAAAAAGCAGAGTCGGGAGACAGAATGGAATATTCTGCTGGGATTATGTGACGAAGTGACATGACTTAAAACACATGTTTTAAGTGACACAAAAAGGTAACATTAAAACATAAGACATGACCAAGGGTTCCAAAATTCATTGTTTAACACTTGGATACTAGGGTTTTTCAGGGATTTGACAATTTGGGCAATGTATAGGCATAAAACCTGAAAATTTGCAGAGGGTAGGACAAGGAATGAGGCACAGTAGCCAAAACAGGAAATATAACCAACAGGATGGTATTGGCATATGGAAGGAGGTGAAAGATAAACTTCTCCAATGTCTCCCTACTCTGGCCACACAAAATGAAAACACATGTATTCTCGCCAGGGTCACTAAGGAAGAAGTTAAAAGTGTTGTCTTCACTATTTTTTCCTATAAGGCCCTTGGCCTTGATGGATTCCCTCCTTCCTTTTTAGCAATATCACTGAGACACCATAAATTATGATATCACTATGGTAGTCAGTGACTTTATAAGAATTGGTTAAAATTTGAACTCCCTGAGCCACACGTATTTAGTCTTAATCCCAAATGTCCCAAAGCCAAAGCACATCTCTGATTTTAGACTGATCAACCTCTACAATAATTTATACAAGTTTTTTTTCTAGAATCTTTGTCAATAAGATGAAACCCTTCTTAGCCTTCATTATCAATATCAACCAAAATTGGTTTGTCCCTGTCACTAGATACTAGATGCATACATTACTACTCATGAGGTAATTTACTCAATGGAGAAGAAAAAAAATCCTCATACGGTTGTGAATTTGGACATTTCCAAGCCTTATGATAAAGTCAGATGGCTTTTTTGTACAGAGTCCTCAAATTTGGATTTAAATCCAAATTTGTGAATACCATAAAAAAACATTGAATAGGTTAGGTTTTGGGTTATGGTTAAGGGGTTCCATAGAGGCCTTTTGGGAATGAAAGGAATATTAGGCAATGGGATCTTCTCTCTCCTTACCTATTTATTATCCTTTCCAAGGTTTTGGGTAGGAATTTCTTGAAGCTTATTGAAAAGGGAAACATCCAGGAAGTTAAGGCTACTTCCACTTTTCCAACGATGGCGATTCAACAATTCATGGATGATACAATCCTCTTTGGAAAAGATTCAATGGTTGAAGCTAGGATATGGGGTTCCTCTTGGATGAGTATGAAATAGCCTGAGGTCACCAAATAAAATAAAATAAGAGAAATTTATACTTCTTTAATACCAATGAGGACCTCAAAAGGAAGATATAAAAAATCTTGGGCTATAGATGTACTTCCTTACCGGGTATTTATCTTGGTCCCCCTTTAACTGTTAAGGAGGTTTTCCCTTCCTTTTTGGGATCCATCACAAAGCATTTCTAGAAGATGGCGGGTTAGAAAGGTAAACTTGTTAGAAGTGTTGGTAAACTGCAACACATATTAGCTTTCCTCCAAGGCATTCTGACTTACTTCATATTCATTTTAAAAATTACTGAAAACATGGACTCTAAGATTGAGGCTATTCAAACATATTTTTATGGAGTGGGATGGAAGAAAAAGAGGAGGATTTCTTTGGTTAACTAGAAAATAGTATGTAGACCTAGTAATTTGGGTGGTCTAGGACTTAGGAGAGTAACTCTCATGAAAAAATCTGTCATGGATAATATTGGATAGAGATTGGCTAGCAACAATACCAATTGGTGCAAAATCATGTGTGTCAAATATTTGAACAACAAGAAGTTTAAGAATAACATTTTCATCCCTGCACTTCCTTTGGGATCCAAAATTTGGAGTAATGTTGTTAGAGGTAGGAACATTTTGTAGACTGGTCTTATATGGATTGTAGGAAATGGAAAGACCATCTAAGTATTAGGAGGATCATTGGCTCATGGATTTCCCTCTCAGTGCTAATAATCAATTCAAATGCTTATAGTGGTTAGCATCAAACTATTTTGGTACCATAATGGCTTACTATTTATCCTCTAGAAGTCTATACAAGGATCTAGCTCAATGTTTTCAATCCCTTCCAGATATCTTCTCTCTTTCTAGAGATTTGTAGAAGGATATCCAGCAAGTAAGGATCCCCCTCTTCCCCTGTGATGATAGATTTGTTTGGAAATGGACTTCTATTAAGATCTTCTCTATGAAATTGGTCTATATGTCTATTATTGGAAACCAACAACCTCTAGAATGATTTAGAGAGGTGTGGAACCCTCAATTGGCCCCTAAGATCAATTTATTATGGTGGATAGAAATACATAATAGGATCCTAACATAAGATAAACTTGTCAAGAGGGGAATTCAGTTCCCAAACATATGTGTACTATGAAAAAAGGATGAGGAATCTATGAAACATCTTGATTCACTATGAATTTACTAAAAGTCCATGGAAAAATAAACTACTAATATGGTTATATATTTGGGTTTCAATAATGACATTATTCAACTCTTGCTAGAATTGAAGTGTACCGTCCACAACCTGTTAATCTCCCAACTCTAGAGACTGATTCCCCCACATCTCGCCTGGATTTTGTGGAAAGAATGAAACATGACACAAGGAGGGTAAGGACAACCAGGGCCAAAGGCACTCCCAACTATCCAAACCAACTTGTAGAAAAACTTGGAAGCAACAACACAGAAAGGGAGAGAAAGAAAGAAAAACATTCTTATTATTTTATTGCAAAACTCCCCCTAAATCTAAGAATAGAGACTAAATATATACAAGAAACCACAAAAGAGGTCAACACCAAAGATCCTAAAGATCCAACATAGGAAACAATAAAGACCCAAATTTAGGTCCACAAACATCCCAATGAGATACCCCAACATTAATTACACTATGGAACTTAAATATGTACATTGGCATGAAGATGCAACGTCCAAAAACCAACTCGGTTAGAAAGACTATCGAGCACAAAGACTAGTCGATGAAAACCACTAAGCAGCTAAGAACAACTACTGAGACCCCATTGGTGAGGCTAGCCAAAACAAGTAACTGAGCCCGAGCGGTGAAACAAAAAACTTTCAATCGACCAAGAAAATAAGTTACCAAGCACTTTATCGAGAAGTCTCCAACAAGCTACCAAACCAAAATAAATATATTTTTGGTTAATACAGGATTTCCAAGAACCCAAGATGCTCCTGCATCAGACACCTAGGGTTAAAATAAGTGATTCCCTGAATCATGAGTCAGGTACAACCTGAATTGAATCGAACTTAGATTGAGAAATCCAAGACAATTTCTCAATCGGTCTGTTCTTCCACTTTACCAGATATTCCATGTAGTCCTTTCCTCTTGGACTTCTACCAACTCTCTGTTTCAAAATCTTCTCAACTTCTTCTATCTATTTCTTAGGATAATCACTCGGTACTATCACTTCTTCATTAGATTCATGATACTCATACAAGTCTAAAATATTGAATATAGGTGATATATCAATGTCATTAGGTAATTCTACTTCATAAGAATTTCCATTGTCAAATCTTCTCAATATCTTACAAGGACCAAATTTCTTCATCTTCAATTTACCATATGTTCCAATAGGAAATCTGCCTTTCTTCAAATGAACCATAACTACATCACCAACTTCAAAAGTCTTATGTCTTTTTGATCTATCTACACTATCCTTGTATTTCTGATTATTCTACTACAACTTATGTTTCACTTCCTCATGCAATGTCTTCATAAACTCAACAAATTTTTCTCCTTGATCAATCCTCTTTTCTTCTCCAATAATATCTCTCAAGTCTGATATACCTCTCGGTCATGTGCCATGAACAATCTCAAAAGGGTCTCTTTCCATTACTTCTATTTACTGAACTATTATATGCAAACTCTTCTTGTGTTAACATAAAATCCCAATTACTCACTATGTCTCCAACTAAGCATCTCAACAAGTTACCGAAACTTTGGTTTACAACCTTTGTTTGTCCATGAGTATGTGGATGAAATGTAGAACTATACCTCAACTTAGAGTCCAACTTATTCCAAAATGTTTTCTGAAAATAGCTAACAAACTTACTATCTCGGTTAGAGATGATACTCCTCAGTAATCCATGCAATCTGAAAATCTCTTTAAAGAAAATATCTTCTATATGCACTACATCTTATATTTTTTTGAAATGTGTCATCTTGAAAAATCTATCCACAACAACAAATATGGAATCATTACCTCTTACTATCCTCGGTAAGCCAAGGAAAAAATCCATGGTGATATCACTCCAAGGTTTCTCAGGAACAAAAATTGGTGTATACAATCCAGTATATTGACTTACTCCTTTTGAAACTTGACAAACTCCACAACTTCTCACAAATTTATGAACATCCTTGTAAAACTGAGTCCAAAAATACCCATCCTTAAGTAAGCTCAATGTCTTATCAATTCCAAAATGTCCAGCCAAACCACTACTATGGTTTTCCTTTATAAAATTTATTCTCATTAATCCTCTCCATATACATAACTAAATACCTTTGAAAAACATATCTTCTTTAATGAAATATTCTTCATACTTACTTAATTGATTGGCAATAGGTGCTATGCACATTCTCCACTACTTATAAAAATCAAGGTCATTTTCATACAATTTTTTATATCATCAAAACCAAGAACCTCAATTCTCATTTTAGTCAACACAGATCTTCGTCTACTCAATGCATCAACAAATCCGTTAGAAACTCCACTCTTATGCTTTATCAAAATTTTGAAATTCTGTAAATACTCTACCCATTTCATATGTATCTGATTCAACTTATTTTGACTACCCAAATATTGTAAAGACTTATGATCAATATATAACACAAACTCACTCGACATCAAATAGTATCTCCATTTCTTCAAATCATGAACAATAGAATAGAATTCTTGATCATAGACATAATATTTCCCTTTAACATCATTCAAATTTTCACTAAAGAAAGCAATAGGTTTACCTTCTTGAGTCAACAACTCCTATTGCACTTCCACTTACATCACATTCAAATTGAAATATCTTATTGAAATCAGGTAAGGCTGACACAATTAATTCAACAACCTTTTGTTTAAAAGTCTCAAAACTCTTACCGGCTCCATTTGTCCATTTGAATTCTCTTTTATCTCCTCTCATTATCTTAGTCATAGCATTACAAATAGAACTGAAATTTTTGATAAACTTCCTGTAAAAACTTGTCAGTCCATGAAATGATCTTACCTCACTGACATTCTTAGGTGTAGGCCAACTAAGTATAGCTTCAACCTTCTCAAGATCTAGATCTTCAAACCATCAGCTAAAATTGCAAAACCTAAATACACAAGTTCTTCTTTCATGAAGGAACACTTTTTTTTCAAATTAATCAACAACTTTTCCTCTTTCAATCTCTGTAAAACTTGTCTTATATGCATCAAATACTCTTCTCTGGTCTTACTGAATATAAGAATATCATCTAAGTACACAATCATACTTTTATTCTAGAATTTCTTTAAAACCTCATTCATCAACCTCATAAATGTACTTGGTTCATTAGTTAAATCAAAGGGCATAACTAACCACTCATACAAACCTTTTTGTCTTGAAAGTAGTCTTCCATTCATCACCTTCTCTAATTTGGATCTGATGATATCCACTCTTTAAATCAATTTTGGTAAAATATATTCTCCACTCAAACAATCCATTATATCATCCATCCTCAGTATAGGAAACTAATACTTAATTGTTATAGTGTTAATATCTCTTGAATCAGTGCACATTTTCCACTCTCCATTCTTCTTAGGTTCAAACACAAATGGTATTGCACTTGGAATCAAGCTTTCTTTGATCAAACCCTTGTTCAACAACTCATGAACTTGTTGGTTGAGTTCCTCATTCTTGGTCAGTGTCAACCGTTGTTGTGCCTTGTTTGGAAAACTAGTTCCAGGAATTAGATCCATGCAATGAATGATGTCTCTCATCGATGGAAAACCATCAGGAACATTATCTGAAATGATCTCCTTGTACTTGGTGAGAAATTTCTCAACTTATTCAAGAGATTTATCTTCTATGTTCTTACTCAATTTGTTAGGAATCAAAGCATAACATATATCATTTATTTTCAAATCCTTAACAAACTATCTACCTTCCGTCAAACAAACTTTCACAGATGTACATATCTCACCAACATATTCTTCAACCAAAGATGATAAGATTTGTTTCTTACCATCAACCCAAATAGTATATTTGTTCACTCTTCCATCATGTATATCATGTCTATCATATTGCCAAGGTCTACCCAACAAAATATGAAAATAATCCATAGGCATTTTATCACATAACACTTTATCATAATACTTTCCAATCTTCAGATTCACAAAACATTGTTCACTCACCACTAGTGTATGCTCATCCTTTATCCATGAAATTTGATAGGACTTCAGGTGCTTAATTCTTTCCAACTGTATTTTGGTGACAATCTCCCTAGATTCCATATTATCTGAGCTCCCACTATCAACAATTACCTTCCAAAATTTGTCTACAAGTCTTCATCTAGTCTTCAACAAACTTTTCCTTACAAGGTCTTTCTTATTATTTTCACTTCATAATATTCTTCTGACCATTAGGTTTCCTTCCTTTTCAGGCTTGGTCAGGGAGTCTTCTTGCACCAAAGAATTTCTACTACTGTCGACTTTCTTGTTTGCATGTGTACACTCAAAAGATCTATGTCCTTCTTCACCACAATTCTAACAAGTTCCTTGGAACCCTCTTCTATTATATCCACCTCGATAGTATTTGCCTCTTCCTCAGAATGAATTTTGACCTTTCCACTCGGTCTTTCCTTTGTCTTGATGTATGTCTCTATTGGATGATATCAGTTTTGGGCACTCATCATGATGTTGATATTCATATTTTGTCACTGATGTCAACATATTTTTCTATGGAGAAGACAAACTGGTTACTTGATTGGAAGAAGTGTATGGACATTGTACAAATGATTCAGATCGATCAAAGTTGGATATATGCAAAAGGATGTGTGTTGACCTTACTCCTAAGGTCGCTTGGCTTCATAATGCAGATTGTGGATATTACAATTATTTTGGTGAAACTAGTTTTCTAGACTGTAACTGTGATAATGGTGTGAAGATGGAAAAAGGGGTATCTCTCCACTTTGTTGTGAAGGGTCAAAAAGGGGATGTGTGTTTTAATGTTAATTACCTTAATTTACTTAAACCTACTTTACATTTAATTGAAGTTTGTATTGAAATGTGATTAAGAGGAAAATAAGATGTTCCACCTTTATCCTCAAATGCACAAATGAAAGATCTAAGTTGATCAACCCAAAAGAGGGATTAATGCACAAGTGAATCAACCATTTGGAAATGAAAACAAGGAGGGAGATCTTAAATTCTACTAATTGACAATGTAGATATAATAGATTATAATAATTGAAAAGGATGAGAAGAAAAACCAACCTTAAAGTATTGCAGATCTGGAAAATGTTGTTTTCTGAGGTCTGTAGATTGTTTCTGGAAAATCCGAAGGATGACCCGGAACATAAACACAGAGACAAACAAAACCCAAAAATATTTTTCTAATTCGACACCGTCTTGTAAAAAAGGTCAACCTTGACCCACAAATGTCACCCCTGACACAATAATCTTGACCCTGATCTGTATAGTCTCAACAGAAAATCTATTCACGGAGTCTGAAAGAAAGTTAAAAAGGGTATCTAGATCTAAGTCTAAATCTGCAGTCCCAAACTTGTACCTATAAGAAAAAGAGGTTTGTTTGTTGTGGGGGAGGGATTTTCCATAGTAAAACCCCAATTTAGGAATTAACATTGAAATCAATAAAGTATAGAATGATAGCAAGTAGTAGAATTGAATCTAACAATGAAGCTATGATATTGAATAGATATGCAATGTAATTCAAATGTAAGAAAGTATATAAATATTAAAGATTGGACTCAATAGAAACCATAAACCTCCATGATTGTATGCTTTGAATCCACCTTGAAGAGAATGAGTAAGTCTTGAGGATGCACAAAGGATCTTGAAGGAAGATCACACCACCATGATGGCTAGTTCGAGGGTTTGAATGATGAATCTTGAATGCTTGAACCAAATCCCTTGAAAGGATTGAAATCTTGAATTATTGATCTTCAATGGATAATTTAAATTCTTGAACTTCTTTCTTGATGATGCTAAATTCTTTTCACTTTAGGATTGCTTTGATCGCTTGATAACACTTATTTTCACTTGATCATTGTTAGAGAAAATGAGAGGAGAAGGATTCATTTTATATGAAACTAGGGCACAATCTTCTAAGGAGTCCTACATAGGAGAATTAAATCCTAATTTGACCCATGGCCCTAGAAGTGGACCTATATTAAATATAATTTAGGAATCACCACTTTGGAACCTGAAACAGCCGACCCGGAAGTGGGAAATAACTTTTTGCAAAGACCGACATCTAGAAACTGTGTGACCCTGAGATTTGAACCGTGGGTCAAGGTTGAGGTTGACCTTGACCTAGGTCAGGGTCAAGGTCAACCTTGACCTAGGTCAAGGTAGAGGTTGACATAGACCCAAAAGGTCGACCCTAACCTTGAGGTCAAAGACCTCAGATCTGCAGTCCAGGATGCCAAAAATTGGATGGAAAGAAGTGGAAAGAGAGGTAGAATAGGGGGAAAGCTAGGTCAAAGTCAGGAACCCATTCAATGTGCTTGATATGACCCCAAACCACTTACTCAGAAGGATAAATCAGTCTACCATGGAAGTGCTTCCATTTTCTGACGATACATTTAGCTCCCACTTTAGCGGGAGTATGGAAATCAAACATGCTCATGGTAAAGTTAGAAGAAAGACACTGGTGGATCGCAACGAAGTAGAATATCACTAAGTCAAGGAAATGAGCCCCTAGACCAAGGATTCTAACTCAACATACATACATAAAGATATGAAAGTAAAGAGTAATCAATCATAGAAAATATACATGATATCATAAGCAAGACCAAAGCAACACTATAGATAACATAGCTTCATGATCTAATCCTACTAGCTTGAAAGTGAAAAGAGAGAAAAGAAAAAGTGATTACCTTTCCTAGTAAGATGCCCACTTTACCATGAATCACCAAGGAGGGAGAGCCCAACAGGTTCACCCATAAACTATGCTTGTAATTGTAAATGTGTCTTCTAACAGCTTTTAAAATATCCATAGATCCACATTCTTCTATCACTATGGAATATAAAATGCGTGTCCATTCAGGATTTAGAAACTTATGTGTGTTACCTTTCAAGGATTTAACATATTGTAAAATAAAAGGGTGTGTATCTCTTCGTGATGCAACAACTTATGTGCGTTATATTCTGAGGATTTAGCAAAAATAAAAGTAAAAATGTGTATCTCTTCAGGATTTAGCAACTTATGTGTGTTACCTTCCAAGGATTTAGAAAAAATAAAAGTAAAAATGTGTATCTCTTTAGGATTTAGAAACTTGTGTGCGTTACCTTCCAAGGATTTAGCAAAAATAAAAGTAAAAATGTGTATCTTTTTAGGATTTAGCAACTTATGTACGTTACCTTCTGAGGATTTGCATGCTACAAAATGTAAATAAATGTAAAAAATAATACAAGGGAGACCCTATATATGCCCCCCTCCTTATCATGGCTACCTACTAGGTAGGATAAGGAAGAGGAAGAGGATACCTTCTTCACCAGGTAAGGAGATATCCAACTTAACAATAATGTATACCATATTCTTAGCGAAGAGTATTGATCCTTACATCCAAGAGTATAGGTAATCATGAAATGGACATATCACTTATGGAAAAAGGATCCTCAAAAAGGAAGAGATCTTATCAGCAAGAGCCCTACCCTAGAGGAGTTCTTAGGATAAAATGTCATCTTCTAAATACAAAGAGGGATCCAAGATTCAATCATCAAGCCCCCTGCAATCAAGAGGATGAGGAATCTCAGAATGAAAGAAACAAACTCTAACCAAAACCAAGGGAAAGAGTTTATAAAGAACATAATTTGCAAAATAAAGAAGATGGGATGACCTAGGACAACCACCTCTCAAATAAGAGGGTATCGATGGCCATAACAAAAATCTTTATAAGGAAACACTAGTACAAAAATAATAATATATGACCAAATAAACTACCAAAAATTATGGATAAATGACCAAATTTGGTCACGTGATCACTGGTAGTTTATTGCCGGTCATTTATCTTGTGACCAAATTTATGAGGAAACTATTTTAGTCATTTTTTTGGTCATTAATTTGGTCATTAATTTAGTCTTTTATTTAGTTATATATTTGGTCATTGATTTGGTCTTATATTTAGTCATTTACTTGGTCATTTATTTAGTCGTATATTCAGTCATATATTGAGTCATTAATTTTGTCATATATTTGGTCATATATTTAGTCGAATATTGAGTCATTTATTTGGTCATATATTTGGTTATTTATTTGGTTGTATATTTGGTTGTATATTTACTCATATATTTGGTTATTTATTTGGTCATTTATTTGGTCGTATATTTAGTCATATATTTAGTCAGATATTTGGTCATATATTTGGTCATTTATTTAGTCATTTATTTGTTCATTTATTTGGTCGTGAAATGAATAATATTTTAAATACCATGAATTTAATTATTTAAAAAATATATCATATTAAACTTGAATTATAAAGCATAACAGAAAATAAAAAATATTACACATGAACAAACTACAACCAAGTAAAGTTAAAAGATTGATTCAATATCATGATAAATAAAAATAATCAATTCATATAAAAAATTAATGCAAATATACAAATTAAAACAAAAACATTTATCATTTAAAGTATGGAGGATGCCAAAATATATAAGTTGTCAAAGTTATCCAAAGAGTATATACGTAAATATAATAAAAAATATCAAAGTTGTCTTAAATATAAAGCATTGAGCTAAGATGTGTAACAACTAGAACATGATAAACATGTTGATCAATTATGTCATTTTTTTCAAATACTTTAGTGGCCATCGTGTGAAGGTTCACTCTTTCTCTTTTAGACGAAAAACTTCATCTATTTTGTCTTCATAAGCAAGGGGTACGTTACTTGTGACCTTTACAATGTTTAAATTTGCATCTCCTATTTCTTTCAATTTGATTCCATGTATAATAGATAGGGAGTAAATCATCCCAATGCCCACAAAATCACCATCATATGGATGCAACAACTTAACTTTATCCCCTTCTTTGAGTTTATCAACACATTTCTGCAAAAAGAAAAAAATAACACATTATATTACATAGATAATGAAAGACCACAAATATAATATAATCATAAGTTTATAAATAAGAAATTTAGTCACTAGTGTAGCAATATAATTTACAAAATCCCCAAGTAGAAAAAGATCTGTTGACAGTGCATAAAGTAGGAAAGAAAATATAACTATTATTTTTATCCATGCAAGTACAAGAAACAATATTAAAAGATCAAAATAATGTCAACATCTAAGTTCCTAAAAGAGAGTACATGCAAATGAAGATAATATCAATTACAAAGATCACCCTAACCCTAACCCTAACCCTAACTCTAATCCTAACCTAAACCCATACCCGTACATCCTAATCGTAAATATCACAGTTACCCTAACTATAACCCTAACCCTAACCATAATTATAACCCTAACCCTTGATCTAAGCATTAAGATGACACTAATCCTACCCCTCACCCTACACCCTATTCCTAAACTGGACATCCTAACCCTAACTCTAACTCTAATCCTAATTCTAACCCCAACCCAAATCCTTACCATAAAAAATCATCCTAACTGTAATACTAACACTAAACCTAACCATAAAAATCACCCTAGCCCTAACCCTAATCGTAACCCTATCTCTTACCCTAATAGTAACCCTAACCCTAGCTCTAACCCTAACCCTAACCCATAACTATATGTCCTAACCATAAAAACCACCCTAACCCTAACCCTAACAATCACCCTAACCCTAACCCTAACCCTAACCCTAAATGTAACCCTAACCCTAACTCTAACCCTAAAAATTACCTTAACCCTAACCCTAAATGTAACCCTATCTTAACCCTAATGATAACCCTAACCCTAACTATAACCCTAACTCTAACCCTAACCCACAACTGTACATCCTAACCCTAACTCTAACCCTTATTATATAAATATATTTATTGGTATATCCACTTGCTTTAAAAAAAAACTCTAACCCTAACCTAACCCTAACTCTAACTCTAACTCGAACCCTCATCCTAACTCTAACACTAACCCAAACCCATGTCATGTATCCTAACCCTAAAAAATATCCTGACTGTAACTCTAACCCTAACCCTAACCGTAAAAATCACCCTAACTCTAATTGTAACCCTATCTCTAACCCTAACACTAACCCTAACTCTAACTCTATGCCTAACCCTAACTTTAAACCTAATTGTAATCCTAACCCATAACCTATATATATATATATATAATACGCCGAGAGTAATCCTTCTCGAGGCACCTATTTTAATCATCCCTAATACACACGAAAAATAGGTGCACTCGAGAAGGATTACTCTCGGCGTATTATATATACAGGTATATATAAGCTAGTTATTAACTTTATAATCAACATTTTTTTTGTTCAGATTAGGGTTACCTTTTTTACTTCAAGTCAATCAAGGGCCACACTTCCAACCTTGGATCCTTGAATCTTAAATCTAGATTCATCAATTAGGGCCCAAGCTTATTTACTTTTAATCAATTGTTACTTGCTAACTAACACACTAAAATGTTCACATTTGTGTGCCCGAATTCTATAAAAGGACTTCGACCTAGGTCATTTCATCTACAATCACTAACCTTTCACATGAATTAAATTATTAAAAAGTCATAGAATACCATTGACATAGCTTTATCTTTGTACCAATAATCATGATTACACCAATTTCTAGCATTGCCAATATCAAATCTTAATTCAAGCATTCATCACATGTCATCACAACACCATCTCAAAAATGTATTGAGTAGAAAACATTTTGATCGACAGAGAGAATCTATTTTCTAATAATGAAAGATGCTTTAAGTGAAAATGCAACAAATTACAGTTGTTCATCACCCCGTGTTAAATCAGAATTGGTAGATTGTGCGAATACTACGTTACAAATTTGGATGTTAGTTGGAATTTTATTCTTCTGCATTTCAGGTCATTCATCTATGTATTTTGAAGCTTCCTATTATTATTTTTTCCTTCTACAATATATTTGTTTGTTTATTGATCATTTTTTTTTTGTAAATTTTCCTACAAACTCTAGCCAGTATTGTTGACTACAATTCGTACAATTTAGGCATGGAGGAATTTAATTTCAATCGTGATGGCCAGTATTTCACTCTCTACATGGTTTCAACCTTATGTTTACTATTAACTTTAGGATGGATGTCTAACTTTATATTTTTAAATGTATGTATCATCCAATGTTTTTATATGTTTCCTATCGGCCTTACTCTTGCATGTCTTTCGATGCAAGCGCTAGTTATTAACATAGGTCACTATGGCTGCAGGACAATCCAGTTGAGCTTTTAATCAAATCAAAAGCAATAAGATAGATTGAGGATTTAAATTCATTGTAGAAATATAATGAAATTATCCAATTTTAAATTACTTGAACTAGAATAGAAATAAATATGTAGGGAAAACTTTCATCTGAAAGAATCTTAATGGCACCAGTCTTATACAAACTATAGCTAACAATGCACAACTGACCACTAAATGAAACTGACAAAACAAGGCACTGGGACTTAAAAATGAATAAATTTAAGCATATTATACTCAATGTTGGCATCCCCTTACTAAAGAAATAAAGGCAGACATCACAATTGCATATTGTTCATATTTGCAATGTTGTTCCAATATATACCTACAAATAATTACAAACCAGAACTCAAACTGATAAAAATCCTTACTACGAAGACAAGGATACATCTTTTAAAACCTCAAAAAGTTCACTTGTCATTGTTACCAATCTGTACACTGAGAGATGGGGCAGAAAATATGATCACATATCATTTGGAAATTGTTGATCAATTATATAATGCAGTTGCATATGTAGTTCACCAAAAAACATACACAAAAGATATTCCAATGCTACAATGTTCTGGTAACATTTACAGAACTCGTGTAGTTCAATAATTTAAGCAAATAGTATAGTTGGCCTAATTCAATGGTTTGTCATCAGGGTGCTCTAGAGATCAAAGTGAGTGAGAAGAGGATGTGAAAGATCAATTATACAAGCTATATGAATTTGTTAACTATTGACCAATTATATAAACATAGACCAACTGAATCTGTACACTAGAAGATGGAGCCAAAAGCTCATTTGCTGCCTTATTTTTGTGAACTTCATGAATTATACATGGTTAATTCTTGTGCACTTAGAAGGAATTTTGGAGACTTTTATAGGTATAGCAATCAAATATTGGCTATGCCTTATATTCATGCGTACAAATGCAGAGAAGACCTAATTGAGTGCAAGATTTGTAATAAGATTTGATCGATGACTTCCTTTGAATGAATCTTATCTTATTTATCTTGGCTGTGTCCTCTTAGCAACTAGAATTACTCTAAAAAATTGAAAGGTTTATGTATATGGACCTTAGGATGAAATTGAAGAACCTCTTTTTTTTTTAATTTTTAATATGTTAAAGATTTCTAACAATAGGAAAAATAAATCCAATGTATGTGCTTGTTGAATTCAACACAAGACTGCCTTCCTGCCTGAGCACAAGATTCATTGTCCGTTTTGTTTTCATAACATTTTTTTCTTTGCTAATTATTTATATATTAACTTGTTGCCTCCTTTGAAAAGGATAGATTATTCATCGTGATTTCTACTACTATATGTCAAATTGGGGGACTACTCGAGCAATTATGGGGAATCAATATTTAAATTATAGGTGCTGAGGGGACACATTTTTTGATGCAACTAGAGTTAGATTGACATATGGAATACTTGATTATTGTTGTTATAAGTCAAATCAAGGGTTTAGAGTGGATTATTTTTGTTATAAGTCAAATCAGTAATAACAACAATAATCCCTCTGACTGATTTGACTTATAACAACAATAACCCACTCTAAACATAGGTGAGTTGTGTCATAAAAAATGAAGGGTTCTTCTATCTAGAAATCCCGACAGGATATCTTTAAAAAAATTGTGTTGTGTTTGGTTCAAAAATCACACCTTCTAGGAATGAACACAAGGTTTTATCAATACAACAATAGAAATTGTGCCTACTTCTGCAAAATTGCACCTTCTATTTAAGAGAAAATTGTGTCTTTTTAAGAAAAAATAATGCCAGTTCTCCTCAAAATCATGTAGATACTAGTTACAAAAAAGGGTGAAAGTGGTAGGTTATTTATTTATTGGTATTTGTGTTCCACTATCACACAACCTTTTTCATCAAAAAATGAAGGGTTCTTCTATCTAGAAATATCGACAAGATATCTTTAAAAACATTGTGTTTGTTAGAAACACTGAGAGGGGGGGGGGGGGGGGGGTGAATCAGTGTTTATCTAATAATTATATTTCAGCCTATTAAACATATATCAAATTTGAATCCAAAGAAACATAACACAAGAACACATAACACATGATATGATTATGGAGAACCTTGATCAAAGGAAAACTCCGGTGCAGATTAGTACCCACAAATATTGTACTAGGTATAATGAACCTGTTAAAGTTCCTTTGCCCTGTCAGAAGAAGTCTTTACAAATCAAGTACAATGACCTAGTTAAAGGTTTGACCCTGTTAGGAGTCTTTTATAAAACCCTTTTAGGGGTGTATGGCTCACTGCCTAGGCTCACTGCCCAATAAGATGAAGGCTACAACCCTCTGAATGTTGATATGCACTTTATTAAAGGGAACTGCTGTAATGAGACTACTATTTGATCAGTTCCATGTATGTGCGGATGCTCTTACTCTTTCAAAGAGCTATATCATCTTCTGACTTCATTATATTGTCCCTTTGTAACTTCTTCTTACACAATCATCGACACTTGTAACATATCTTTACATTACATACTTATATCTTCCAATCTGAATAGGCGCGTCCCAAAACAAATCACTAGTCGGCCCTAAAAAAAAATATACAATGATTTCAAACAAGTCATCCTAAGCGTGTTTACTACAAAATTAATTACATTAATACAAACTTATAACTAAAGGCACTTAGCCATTACATTAAAAAATCATTCACGCTAATCAAAACTGTAGTCGACTTCCATGCTCTGTTTCCTGGACTGCAGGTCTATTAATCTGTTTGTAACTTTTATGTACTAATGTTCCATACTTTTCATGTTTGGATCTAGCATGTATATACACCATAGAGTATATACCTAAGCACACATGCTCTGGTGTGATCTCTAACATGTGCGCTGATGTACTGATCTTTGTATGTGTCTGTCTACCCTATTTTCATACTTAGTCATTTTCCTTTCATGAAAAAACTTAAGTATGACTTTGTTGCCATGATTGACAACACAAAATAAGTCATTCTTCCTCAGGAAGTCAACTTTCCAACAATCTCCCCCTTTGTCATTTATGGCAACAAAGGAATGTGGCTAAGTTACACAAAATGACTTCATACAAAAATGACTGTATGTCATAATACTTAATGATATATACATATATCTTCTCTACATATACACATTCTATACTACTCCCCCTTTGACATTAATGAAAAAGGTGTGAAAAAACTATAAGTCTTTAACATACTTACTCCATGTATACTTTTGGGTACACAACTTGAAGAGATTGAATCTCTTTCTGCCAAACGACTTTCATTACATCAACTGTCTGCAGATGCGCGCATAAAGCATATGTCAATTTCTCCATTTTTATTAGATACATGCAAGGAACTTTGATCATATGTATGTATGGTGTTATCAATCTATTTTATGTTCTCATTGAGAACTGCTAGAGATGGTGCAAGTGCATTTCTCAACTGTGTTTGCCTTACCCTTATCTTGCTGATTTCTAACTTTGCTTTCTCAATTTTGTCTAACTACCCTTGGTAGACATTATTGCAGATGTGCATGTCTTGTGTGGAGTTTTCAACTAATTTTCTTATGTTATTGACCATTTCTTCTGCTTCTGCTATCTTTTTAGTGTGCTCAGAGGTGAGCTTCACTCTATCCATATAGTTTTCTATGACTTTCTTTCCTTTATCTGCCAATTCTTTCAATATAGCCTGTCCAATCTTTAAGGAATTCAGATCTAAGGTAAAGTTCTTTACCAATTCATTTAGTCTCTCCTTCTTGTATTTATCTTTTGCAATCTTAGTAGCTGATTCTACTAAGCTAGTGAAATGTGACTTGAAGTTTGATAAGATGTTGTCCACATCTTCAACTGATTATACTTTGGCTACTTTCTGATTAGTAGGCACTAAGTCATTTAAAATGTTCACTATTTCCAAGAAGTGAGGGTTCCTCATTACTTGTTTCTCTTTTGCCTTTTCCATGGCAAGGATGCTGATTTTGATAAGGTCTTCTTCTCCTCATGCATCTAAATTTGTTGAGTCAGGAGTTAACCTTGACAACAATGAGGTAGATGGTTGAGTGGATGGTGAGAATATAGTATTCTGGCTGGTATCCATGCATTCAACCTTCACTGGTTTCTCTTTTGTCAGTGTCTTGTTACCTTGCATATCATCTTGAGTGTCTTCATTTATGTCAGTTTGATCATTGATGGGAACTTCATCTTGTTCTGTGGCAGTATCATCAATGCACATTTCTTTAGTGCTTACAAATGCCTTATCAACTTTATCCATATCTTTATCAGAAGCTGTCATAGATATCTTTACATCATCAATCACTATAGTGTCCTCTATATCTTTAGATGTCTCAGAGGTTATTGTCACTATGGGCGCTAAATCCTATGGACCTGTCATAGGCGCAACTTGAATTACTAGAGTTGTAACCTGTTTGGGAGGAGCTGGGGTAACTTTTTTTGTAGGTGCCATTGGTGGATACAAGTGTCTATCCATAAATACTTGTGAAAATGCTTTTTCAGTCTCCTTTCCAATCTGTTCATAATTTGTAGAGTTCTTGTCTTACTACAGATATGAGGCTTTACTAGATCTAACAGAATAGCCTTCTCATCATGTGAACAAACAAGAAGAAGAGTATCCAAAGTTTCTTTTCTAATCTTCATGTCCTCTTCTATAGCATGTCTTTTCATTATCTCCAATATGTTCCATAACTTATCCGGTATCACTGTTTTAAGTTCAAGAACTGACTTCTTAAACTTGATCATATGAGATATGATCATAGAATGTATCTCAGTCTTATCCATCTCTTGATACTTGTCATAGAATTTTAATAATGTATCTAATATCCCTTCATTAACAATCCTATTCTTCAATATATTTAGACTAGGTCTAAATCCTACCTCAGGTGGAGCTTGAACATTCTTAGCTTTGCTTCAAGTGGCTCTTGAGGATGGATGACTTGTAGCCGCTTCCTTCCTTCCTCTAGGTTTCTTGCTAGGTACATAAGGTGGAGATGTATCTAGATCAATGGTTGTAGTAGGTGCAGTGGTACTCTCCTCATTTTTCTTTTGCTTCTTCTTCTAAGTTTCAACAGTTTACTCAATTTTGACTTGTGCAATTTTGGCTTCTTTTGTCTTGTCTAAATCTTCTTGTGTGACTCCATGCTTTTTCAGAATGTTGGATGTCATTCTGGATGCTTTCCTTTTGTTAACATCAAGTTGTAGTTCAATATCAACTTCATCAGTCTTTTCTTTGTAAGTGCCCCATCTAGGTTCATTGGGGTCTTTAGGTGCTAACAATAAGACCTGCACATATCCTTCTAACACATGGTCTTCTACTTCATACCCTAGTGGATGACTCCACTTAGTTCTAGGCTCAACATCCTCCATGTATGTGCAATCTTTCTCAACCATGAAGCATATCGTATCCCTGTATTTGTCAACTATCTTCTCAGATAGTCTGAACCTGCTCTGCATTTTGACCATGAATATCTTTATATCCATATCCATTGTATCTCTTGCACTACTGTCTACTATGGCCTTGAGAGATATCTGAGTCATTGTAGGTTTGCCTTTTTCTAGATAAAGGTCTGCTACCTTTTTGACTATGTGGTGATACAAATAGATGATCAGTGATCCAAACCTGAATGTTTTGTTCCTATCATGCTTGATGATTTTGATGTTTTCAATCAATTGATCGCGCAATATCTCACATAGATTGTATTGGGTATTGTCCTTTACTATTCTGATAGTTGCAAGGACTCTTTCTGTAGAGACACTATTCAACCTGCTTGCTTGCTAAAACTTGTATCCAAGTATCATTGTCATGAGTTTAATGTCATCCTCCTTGATAGGGTCAACTGTCATTCCACGCCTATCACTTCTAGAAAAACAAACTTGCTCAATCTATTTCTTTACATCTTTACCAGTGGGAAATACTGGTCCAGTCATTGAAATTCTGGTTAACTGATGGATTAGTTTTGTAGTGATGCGAATAGGGACATCTCCAATCCAGAAAAGATCATCATGTATCCTGCTTAACAAAATCTTTACCCATTCTGGTTCTTCAAACTCATGCACATTTGAATACTCAATAATAGGGTTATCTTGTAAGTGCACGAACTCATCCTTGAATGTGAAGTCCTTATTTAACATTGATGCCATATGAGAAGCTATATTATCATCTCCTAATGATTCCTTTTTACAGTAAAT
>MU225848.1:691557-702172 GCA_018584345.1 Thuja plicata
AAAGGAATCAAATTTTGGAGGAAGGGTAGCCATTGATAGATTTTCATTTAACCTTTCATCACCAAGTTTCTTCTCAATAAGAGGTACACCTATGCAAGCCATCAAATCATCTGATTGTGAGGTATAAACATCATTATTTTCAACATGTAAATAATAAGCCCCTAAAATATTAAGAGAACTTTCAACTATAGGAGATGCTTGCAAATCCGCATCATTAAAAACTGTAAAATTTTGACAAAGAGAGGTAGGCAGTGTTGGTTTTGCTGCTTTGAGGATCAACCTCTTACATGTAGGTTTTCTCTTGGGATAACAATGCTGCTCATAAAGATAGACTTTTGTTTTTGATACTTTTGCAGATTTTAACCCACTTAGAAGTAAATCATCATCCAACCCAATATCTTCCCTTTGTGTATCCTCTAATCTTTGCATTTTCAAACGTTTTAATAAAAATTTAATTTTAGATTCCATTGCAGCAATAAAAATGCACATCTGATTTCTCTTGGTTGGTTCATAAATCTGAGGGATCTTACTAACACATCTATTGAATCTATGTACAAAATCCCTTATAGTTTCATTCTCCTTCATTTGGATTTGAAATAAATTTATTAATAACTTACCAACATCAACTACGGGCTTAAATCTCTGAAGAAATCTAACTTCAAGATCATTCCAACAAGCGATACAACCATCTTGAAAACTCTAGAACCAATCAGCAGCATTTCCAATGAGGCTTCCAGCAAACAATCTCACAAAGACATTCTCTTCTTGCACACCAAGAATCCCACAGGAGATTGTAACTGCTCTAATGTGATCATCTGGATCATGTGTTTTATCTCCAACAAATTTGGGGAGGCATTCCCTTGATCCCTTAGGAAAGGATGAATATTGGTTTAAAGCAAATGGTCCAATCTGAACCCCCCATGGTTGGGCTACAACCAAAGCCATAACACTGGACTTCTTTTACCAAATTGAATCAGAGTCGCCAACCTCCGTCTTCAGGGAGGTATCTTAAGATATTCAAGGAAAGAAAAAACTGGAACTTCACTTTCTTTCCCCAGCAGAGTCACCAAAAATCTGTTAGTAAATAGATTTGTCTTCCAACAAAACACTTACAAATTAACCCTAACATGCCCAGACAAGAAGACTCAATCAGCACTAACAGTTGGGTCACTTCGCGATTGGACAGCGTAAGCGCCCTCTGAATGATTTCAGGTACAGCTCCCCATACAAAATTTGCAATGAATCTTTAATGACAATTTTATGGATTAGGTTTTAACCTGAAAGCTTATAAAGGTTGCTATATCATTCTCAGATGATAAGCTACTAGACAATTGCAAAGAAATAAAAGCTGAATAATGAAGGAGAAGAAAAGCACAGTTTCTTCCATGATTGCATTTTATGAAAATGTGAAACAAAACCTCAATAGTAATCAAAAAAATTGGGAGAGACCCAAGCCATTGTGAATTTTAACGCACATTATAGAATATATAAAATATTAACACAGAACATTCATCCACTCTCCTCAAATAGCACAAATCTGAGAATAAATACTACGTCTTTTCTTTATAAAATCTTGCTACACAGGCAAAGATACAAAATAAAGATTCTTTTTTTTTTACAATCAAAACTTGCTTTCCTCCCTTTTCTATTAAAATTCTGCTAAAAAGAACTGCACCCCCTCTCTGGCTTTCAAAATCATTCCCCTTAATACTCTCTTGTAAATCCCTTCTTTCCCGTGATATTTTCAGTTATTCATAACTGATTTTAATTTTTAGTTATGAATTAATTATTCATAACTTTTACAATACCTGTATAATGTTTAGTTAGTAAACATTATAATAACACTTCACACCTTTGGTATATGTATGTTTAAAACATTACAAATGGAATATTTATGTGTTTAACATGTGGAGATTTTGATCGGTATTCTTCAATATAAATGATTAAGCTTTATGTCCAAAATTATTTGTTTCAACCTTCTTGCACACAGTCCTCTGTATCTTTTTAACCAGGATGAATTTCGTAGATCGCTTCAGTGGGAACCTACATAACTTGCATGTGCACAACATATAAAAAATTTGGCCAAATCCGAAGATTGGAACAAAAGATATGCTTCCCGCACTGAGACTATTTTTCTGGGACAGTCATGCATCCCATTTCAACAAATCTGTATCTGTTTTTCATTCAAAACACAGCCCACCTGATAACATATAGAAATGTTAGACCATTTATGTTAAATATATATTTCCTTGGCTCCAATTATATGCATTTATCTTCTACAACCGTGTTGATTGTTTGATAGAAAATTTATTTTTTTTGGCAGTGGGTCACTTCATCATTTTCCCCAAGGTTGCAGACATTCTTTTCACAAATTATGAGCATTCTTCCTCTTTGCAACCTTTGAATATGTTCATCTTCACCAATCATCATACTCATTAGACATGTGTGGAAAAGAAAATAATTAGGCAACAACAAGCTTTCCCATTATATCAGTGACAAAGAGGTATAGATTAGCTCCCCCAACCAATAGATATGTGTTCAACTCATTGATGCCACTTTAGTGGTTCAGAAACCATTCTTTGGATGCTTCACTCATCACATATTGTTGAGTGAAATATATTGTTGAAGTTGAGCCACCAGTGAACTTGAACCTTCAAGTTAATATCTGCATTCTGAACTATTGATCTGGTCTGCATCGAATCTATGCCTTTGAGCTGACCTCTAAATTCTGCATTTGAACCATGGATATGAATATTGGGTCTGAACTAATTATACCAGATTGAGCCACTAAAATGAGCCTTCAATCTTGATATCTAAATTACTGAAAATCTTCTTTGAACCACTTTGAACACCCTTGAACCACTTTGAACACCCTCGAACCACTTTGAACAAGTTTGAACAATCTTGAACCACTTTGAACACCCTCGAACCACTTTGAACAACCTCGAACCACTTTGAACAAGTTTGAACCACTTTGAACAAGTTTGAACAATGTTCAAAGGGGTTCAAAGATTTATGCTTCCACTTTTCATTTTTATAAGCATGATATTTTCAGGGATAAGAATCAACAACCATGCAAATCCCGCATTTTGGTCAATAATAACAAGATAGGGGATGCGTTTTGAAAATTTTAAATTGGGGCACTATAAGTGGGCCAACAATCTGCTACCTTCTCCCTCAAGAAATGATACTTAATTGAAATATTTTTAGTCCTTGAATGCATTACAGGATTCTTTGACACATTCACTGTGCTAGTGTTATCACAATGGATAATCACTAGTTCTTTGAAAATTATTCCAATGTCCTTCAGCATTTGTTTTATCCAAACGACTTGTGTACAGTTTATTGCAGCAGCAACATACTCTGACTCAGCGATAGATTGAGCAATACAGTTATTCTTCTTGCTCAACCAAGAAACCAACCTTTTCCCAAGGAATAATGCACCTGTAAGACCATAAAAGGGGTTAGAAGCATATCTAGGTAACCACAAACCCTAAACAATATGCTACCCTAACTAATCTAGCATTAGAGCCATTGAAATAGGAATTCATAAACAATATGCAAAAAACACAAGAACTCCCTTCAAGTGATGCTCAAATGCTCTCCTTTCTTCTCCATAGAGGTTGATATGTTGCTCTTTAACAAACACAATTTTGCACAAAGAACTTGAAAGCTTGAATTGATAATGAAAATTACTAGGAGATAGTGGTTCAACCTTGAATGAGAGAAATGAATCCATTTTATAGAAAATGGGGATCAATTAGGTGAGATTGCACAAAATCAATGCACCAACCAAGATTTTGGTTGGTAGGATGTTTGGAAGCATAAAATGGGGGAGAGATATTGAGGAGATTTTGTAAATATTTGAAAATATTTGTGAAGCAACTTAATAGGGATGAGAATCCTCAATTAACGGATATGATATTTAGGTGAGATTATGAATCTTTAATCAAATCTATAATTCAATATTCTCAAATATTCCTCAAAATCAAATTAGATTTATGAAATTATAAAATCTCATAAATGGAAATTAGTCAATTAATTAATACAATTTAATTAATTATTGGAGACTTAGGGAATTAGGGAATAAATAAAGTTAATTTATTTATTCAATTAGAACTTAGGATAAACTATGGGTTATTCATCCAAAGGGGGAAATTAGTGGGTTATAGGTCGAATTGAGGGTGTTGATGTCGAATTGAAGGGCTTTTGATAATGTTGGTAAGAATTAGGGTTAATTTCGAGGGTTCTGGAATAGTTTAGGAAATCACAAGGCATCGATGACCTTTGACAATGCACCCAGATAATAATGATTGGAAATGTTTGAAAAGTGCCAATGAACTTTAATGGCATCGTAAGATTGAAATGGGGAAACATCGATGATCTTTGACAATGTTCCCGAAATGATAATCAGAAATCGTATTGACAATAATGAACAACACTATTGAATTGAAATTGATAGATTGATAGCGATAACACTGATGATCTTTGACAGTGTTATCAAATGGCTGATTGAAAGGATATGAAGCATCGATGATCTTGGACAATGCTCTTGAAATGATGATAAGATTGATTGAATTGAATTAGGGTTTGATTGATTGGTTTGAAATTGGGTTCATTAGGCATCAATGATCTTGGAAAATGCCCCAAGATGGTCAAAAATGAGTCCAAACCATTCTTCAAGTGATTAGGAATAGAATAGGATAGATTTGAACTAGTTTAGGAAGGTTTGGAATGGTTTAGGATCGAATAGGATCAGTTTAGGATCGAATAGGATCGGTTTAGGATTGATCAGAAATGATTAGGAAAATGATCAATTTGATATTTGGATAGTAGAAATGTTAGTAATTGATGACATGAAAGAATGACACAATATTAGTGAATGATATAGATCAAACACACAATATAGAAGACATGTTAAAAAGGGGGCATAGGCAATGAACCATTTTTAGGTGTCTACATTTTGCCCCTCTTTGAGACAATATGATTATGAGTGTTGGCTTAAAGAATAATAGAAGATCATGCCCCAGTGGATTGAAAGAATGGAGGTAGGATGCCCCCTCAAAAAATTGGGCAGAAATTGATATGAGGACAATTTTTCAAAAAGAAGGATGATTGGTAGGATTGACAGAAGAAATGTTAGCAGAAAGTGGAGATTAGACAAAGAAATGTTAGTAGAAAGATGTTGGATGTCAAAAGTGCAATTTTGTTATAAGAGATTACTTTGATATTGCAAAAGTGGATGTGGCGCATTGTGGTACAAGAAGCCAGAGCGAGAAAGCCATCCTTTTTGCGCAAAAAAACACAATGTAGACAGAGGATGATCTTCTCCATCCCAAAGCATATAGAAGACATGCCCTGAAATTTCATGAGATCATCAAATAGGTAGAAGACAAAGAAAAAAGATAAAAATCAATGAAAGATAAAACACTCACTGAAACAATGTGAGCCAACAGTCATTCTGATCTTTTGTTACTTGCATTGAATTTTCTTTGATTGATAGCTTAGTTTGGAAATTGATTGATTAGATAATTGATTGATAGCTTGGACAGATTGATTGATAGCAAAGGTCGAAAGATTGAACGGTCCAACCAAATTGAATGTTGAGCCACAATCATTCAGATCGCATATGATTTTGTTCAGCACAGAAGGATGCATCTGCCACTGATGTCTGCAAACATGATGTTTGATTCGTAAAAGAAGACAAGTATGTACAAATTTATTGCAGATTTTTGAAAAGATATTTAAATTTTTAGGGTTTTTGAAATATTTGAATTTTTTTGGTCTTTTTTCAGGATCATATTTGAATTTTTAGGGTTTTTTGAAATATTTGAATTTTTAGCAAATTTTTTTCAGGACATTATTTGATTTTTTTTGGATTTTTGAACTGCTTATTTGGATTTTTAGGATTTTTTTCAGGACATTATTTGATTTTTTGAGAATTTTGTTTCTTATTTGAATGTTTAGGATTTTTTGAAATTTCCCCCAGTGTCTAGTAAGGGATGGACATTTTGAAAGGAGAAATCGACTGGTAGATGGACGAAGGCCAAGGGTTGTTGCATTGGATCTGGTTAGGTGCCAAGGATTATCCAAGAAATGGGATAACAATTTTGTGTGCCAAGCAAAGGGACTAGACAAGACAATGATAAGGTAATGAGATAGTGCAGTGGATAGAATGCAAAAAATGGACATGTCAAGAGGTTTTTCTTTGAAAGCATATTTTGCATTGAACTTCCTTATTTCCATCAAGAGCAAGATAGGGAGTTGGATAGGACAATGTTAGGATATGAAAAGGATAATGATAGGATATGAATAGGAAAAGGACAGGATATGGGTAGGATAAGCAAGATCAATAAGGGATAAGGGATATATGGGTGTTGATAGGATAAGGGATATGAGGGACATAGGAATAATGAAGGACATGTTGGGGATAATGGATGATAATGACAAGAGTAATGGAGGATAACACCAATGAAATATGCCCCCAAGTATAGACTGCAAGAAGTTCATAGAATTACACATGATGCCTATTTGCCAGGTTTTCATCATGGTACTTGCCCAAAGTGCATGTTTGCCAAGTTTTCACTATTGGATGAAATTATTTCTCTTGACTCTTTTTTTTTTTGTGTTGCCAAGACGCTTGTTTGCTAGGTTTTCATCAAGGCAACCTTTTTATTTTTTCATATTTTTTATTTTTATTTTTTGCTTTTTTGCTTTCTTTTTTGACATTTTTTGACATTTTGGAAAGAACCAGATGCATGACATGACATGGACGAAGGACTCAAGTGCCTTACTCTTTGGATGGTTCTCTTGAAGGATATACAATAATGGACCATGACTATGATAGTATTCTCAAAGACGTTGGTAGGGTGATGAAAAAGGGATATGAAATAGGTGATTGGATAAGCATGGATAAGGTTTATGAAAAGGATTGAATAGGATGGAGGACAGGTTGGAAAATAGGTGTTGGATAATGAAGGGAAGGTACACCAAATTTCTTTGAAGTGGAAGGGAATGGATGCAAGAACAACATTGGCACACACCTTGAGGGGTGATGGAGTGATAGAGGAAAATGAGATTTTGGATTTTGAAGGCTTAATGGAGAAAATAATAAGGATTTTCAGACACAAGGACCCAAAATAGATTTGGAAGATGGAAGACATTTAGTTGAATGGATAGCAATTTTGGATGCCAATTTGGGTTTTTCTTTAGGACTTTGTGCTTCAAGGAGCTTCTTGGGAATCCACATGCATTTTGTCTTTTCATTCTTTTGAGGTTTCTTTGAATGTATTGCTTGTACAATGGATTTTGGAACCCATATGGCCTTTGACTTTGTTTTTTTCACAATAGGCCTTTGTGGCCTTTTGGAATTTTCTTTTAGGATCAAATTTTTATTTTTTTATACATGTCAATTATGCTGGACATGTTGATCCTTGATAGCATGTGGATTTCTTGAGGTATAGACTTTATGTTTGGCATCCAAATTTCTTGGAAAGGGAATGGAATTCATGGATGGATAGGAATTGTATAGGGGATTTTTAGATGGATGGAAGGTTCTCCAAGATGTGTGCCTTTTCTGACCTGCATTTGGAAAAGGGTAAATGGGTTGCGAGCTAGTGGAGGGAGGAATATATGGACCTAAGATGGATGGGAGGGTTGAAGGGGGAGGTATACGTTTGGATTTGGATTTTGACGGGATACCAATGCATTGAGATGTAGATTTTTGATTAAGACTATGGCCATTTGAATTTTCTTGGACATGTAAGGGTTTCAATATACCTTTTGCATGGAGGTCTAACCCTTTGACTTGATAATGTTTTTTTTGACTAGTAGGATATTTGCTACAAGACGTGAGTCCATTATTATGAGGTTTGAATGATATGGAAGGACTTGTAGGACCATGAGGTGGAATAGACTCAATAGAACCAGGGGAACCCATTTGAAGTGTAAGGGGTTCATGAAAAACTTGCATAGATGTGCTTGAATCACAAGGGGGATTTGAAGGATTAGGACAAGGAGAAGAATGGATGGATGGATATTGAGGAGGATCTGAAGGGATGATGTGATCTTGAGGAGAACATGAAGGTGAAGGGACACCTTGATCTTGGCTTGGAAAGGGATCTTGGGAAGATATGGAAGGGAGATCATGATCTTGCTTGGGAAGTGGGAGGTTGGTGACAATTGGAAGGACGTTTCGCTCTTGAGGTGGAAAAGGAGCATTTTGGATAGGGGGGATAAGGATAGTTGGATCATCATGAGGCTCAAGGGAAATGGTATCTTGGTCAACAATAGGATAGAATTGGTCATTAGAGGGACCTTGATCTTGATATGTTTTTAGACATTTTTCTTCATTCTTTTTATCATCCTCTTGACATGGGATATGACTTTGGACATGCAAGGGGGGTTCTTGAAAGGGGTCAACATTTTGATATGAGGAAGATGGAATTTGGATAGGGATCTCATGAATAGACTTGATTTAAATGGGAGGACATGGTGGAATTGGTTCAAAGGAACTTGGTCTATGCATGAGGCTAGCTTGGATTTGTTTCATGGATAGCCATTGGAAGGTTGCATTGTTGTGGGAGGCCTACTTTTGACTACTATAGTTTTACTATTTTGTTCTCATATTTTTAGTAGTTTATGCTTTGACATAATTTGACTTTTAGAGACTTTTTATACATTTGAGGATTGGTGGAATCCCGTGTTATATATTCAGCACCTGATTTTGTAATTAGGGTACTTTTGAGATGCTTTATGTTCTGATTTAGTTTTAGCTTATGTTGATGTCTTATATGGATTTAAATGTATGAATGTAATATGATGAATTTGGTTTAGGAAACCAATGCTAGGTTATTTCAGTTCTAATGTAAATGTGGTTTATATGTATGTATATCATTGATGTCATGTTATGTTTTATATCATGTCATTTTGGATCTACTGATGTGTGCATTGAGTGTGCAGAAAATGTTGACCATGGATCTATATCGGGGACCCAGTACTAAAACCTATGTAAATACCCATGCTTTCTTAGGTCCTGTCTATATAAAAAGACATGGACCTCATTTTTATGTGTTTATTTCGTAAACATAGTTTTCATGTGTGTCATTAAATTAGTAAATGTTTATGTGAATAAGTCATGTCATTTGTTTTAATTTAATGTGCCAAGTTTGGTAATTGGTGTAATTTAATTATTGACATAGCTAGTAAAGGAGAAGCCAAGGTTAGTTAAGGGTTAACTAAGGTCATCTAGGAGTAGTACCCAATCTTACCCTAGGGTTAGAAGTTTCTAGAAGTCTTTTGACTTAGAAAGCCGTAGGTTAACTTCAGGGTGAGTTTTAGAAGGTCTTTTGGGCTCCTAGGGGGTAACCGGGGTAAGTTTTAGTCACCCAACTCGGTACCCTATGGGTTAGGGGTCATTTTCTGTCATTAATGAGCCTCTAAACTCATTTATTTCTCCCTTTAAGTGTCATTTTCAATTTTGAGCGAATTTGGAAGAGGAGTGTGACTTTGGTTAACCTCACTCTCTCTTCTACCCAAGTTTCATTTGACTTCACCCTTGGAGAGTTAGGAAGTGGATTAGGATTGGTTAGAGTTACCTCACCTTTGGGTTAAGCCTTGCTTTTGTTGGAGGTTTGCCTATTTATGGAAGGATTTAGGATGAGTTGAGTGTTCACCCACTCTCTACCCTTAGAGACAGAATTCAGTTTGAAGGAGCTTTTGGGTCTTTAAGGTACACTCACCCTTGGGAGGGTAGAGTAGCCTTGGAGGGGTAGTTGGAAATGATTCCTGTTAGTGTAGAGTCTCCCATGTGTGGAGGGGGAAAATTGGGGTAACATGATACCCATGATGCCAAGAAGGACCTAAGGATACCTAGGAGGCATAAGGAGGTTATTCAAGATTGCATCTTGTGAAGATGGTCCTTTGCAAGTCCATGTGAGGCTTGTGTGTTCATTATCATTCTTGGTTTTCTCCTGCAGTGAGGTCTACCACTACCCCTGTTATGGAAGGTCTCTTGGAGATACTTCCTCTTGTTCATCCTGATGTTGGGAAGCTTTCTTGTGTTTGAGTTCTCTATTTTGTTTCCTGTTTGTTGGGTGTTTCTATTTGTAACCTGTTTCAGATTGGATCCCCAAGCTCGAGGGTGGCCTTGTAAAGGCCTAGGTTGGGAGGTGAGCCTCCATGGTCAACCTCAACATTATCAGGTTCTTGAAGGGATAGGAAAGATGAATAATACCCTTATGTGAGAGATGGGTATGACTGGAAAGATTATCTTTTTGTAACCTATTTTATGGAAATCTTCATTGTAGCAAATTTGTATTAAGACCATTAAGTAATTTGTATATTTTTACTATTTATAAACTTTCATACCATATTCTAATATGGAGGTTCAATGGAAATGTAACCATGTTTCATTTTATAAATTGAGATAGATTTGAGCAATTATGTTATGTATATCTACTAAATTTTGTTGGTTAAGTATTGGTGGTTGGATATGAACAAACATTGATATTCCTCTCTTCTATATTTTTATGACACTAGATTTACTTATAGGGACAGGGATGATTTTTATAGTGATACTTACCTTTTATTATTGTCTTCACACCATTATATATAT
>MU225848.1:718148-729807 GCA_018584345.1 Thuja plicata
TCTACTTTCTTTGGGGAATGATGTCAATTCATTTGCAATAATATTATATTTCTATGTACATGTTATCTTATGATCATACTGACCCCACATTAGGTAGATCCCTTTTGTGTTCTTATGTATGTTTATGCTTTATTTCCCTTGACTTGTCTTCCTTTGGGGGCATATCACAGTGGAAACGTAATCCGTAGAGTTGCTAATATTTTTGTTAAAACCATTACTCCTATTAAAGTGTTAGCAATGAATTTAATGTGGGGGCATACACTCTACTCACTTTTTCACACACATGCACGTTTAAAATAGTTTTCAAAAGATATACAAACCTTTTCCCTTTATGGATTAAAAGAAACTAATCCTTAAAGCATGGTCACTTATTTTTATTTTTTCAGGATCCCTTGATCCCTCCAGTTTAAATTTACACGGATCTCTTGATCCCGTCAGTTTTCAATTTACAATAATTTGATCCCTTTAAGAATGGATCTCCTTCATGGGTTGACTAGTGAGTAGCCACATTCACTAGGCAGTTCAATTCCATCTTTCCAGTTACAATTTTTGTGTGGTTCACATTGAGACATAAGTTCTCACTAGGTGAGATAACCACACCCTCTCTCTCTCTACTTAACTAAGTGATGTCTCTCTTATTGTGATCTTAGGGTTGATAAAGACTTAGGTCCCTTGGGGGCTTGAGGGTTTCTTTATCCCTTTTGGTTCCGATAAGATTGTCTTTTCTGCATATTCTCCTTTACCAAGAGTTTGTGTTGAGCTCATACTCTTTCTAAAGTGGGGGCTAAATGTATAGTCGTAAAATTGAAGCACTTCCATTGTAGACATGTTTAGCCTTCTGAGTAAGTGGTTTGGGGTCATGGAAAGTGCCTTGAATGGGTTCCTGATCTTGACATGGCTTCCTCCCTGTTCTGTTCCTCTTTCCACTCCTATTTGGCCTAATTTCTACATTCTGAATGGCAGATTGGTGTTTCTAGGATTCAAGGTCAAGGTTGACATTTTAGGTCTATGTCAACCTCGACCCTGACCTAGGTTAGGGTTGAACTTGACCTTCACCTAGGTCAAGGTCAACCTCAAACTTGACCCAGGGTTTAGATCTTAGGTTCTTGCAGTTTCAGGAGGTCGGCCTTTGCAAAAAGTATTTCCCGCTTCCAAGTCGGCTGTTTTAGGCTCCGAAGCATTGATTCCTAAATTATATTTAATATATGTCCTCTCCTAGGGGTAAAGGCTTTAATGAGAATTTAATCCTCCTATGTAGGCCTCCTTAGGAGATTGTGCCCTAATTCCATATAAAAGGGAAGCTTTCTCTATCATTTTCTCTAACCATCATCAAGCAAACAAAGTCTTCTAATCAAGCATCAAGCATTCCTAATTGAGATCAAGAATTATCAAGTGAAGTTAAAGAAAGAATTCATCCATTCAAGTATCCATTTTCATGAAGGAGATCCATTGGAAGCCATTGAAGGATTGAAGCTACAAGGTACCCTTTTTGGTGATCTCTCCATTCACCTTCTTCCAAGCCTTTTCCAAATTCAAGAACCCATTCAAGACTTGGTGTTGGAGATCTAAAAGAAAGAGATTGAAGACATCCTACCTTTATACATTCTACATTTGAAGCATACTTGTGGATTCAAGGATTCGAATCCTCCACAATAACTTTTTCAAGCAAGGTGAATTTATGCATTTGCTTTGTCCATTTCTGCAATTTCAATTATATATATTTGAGTTTAATTCCAAAACCGGGGTTTGACCAAGGAAAACCCCTCCCCCACAACAAAACAATCTCCTTTTTCTTGTAGGTACAGGTACAGAATAGTGGATTTGAACCCAGATTTGGATACCCTTTTCGGCAAACTTTTAGGATCCGCGAACAAAGTCACTTTCGGATCTGTGCAAGTCAGGGTCGACATTATTGGGTCATAGTTGATATTTGTGGGTTAAGGTCGACCTTTTTCATAAGACAACATCAAAATGGAAAATAATTTCTGGGTTTTGTTCATCTCTGCGTTTTGGTTTGGTATCAACTATCAATTTTTCTAGGAATAGCCTACAGACCTCAAAAAACAAAATTCTTTGATCTGCAATATTTCAAGGTTAGTGCATTTCTCAGATCTTTTCAATTACAATCATATATCATTCCTATACATATAAATTAATATAATTTAAGGTATCTCCTTTGTTATTCTCCTTTCCAAATAGTTGATTCATTTGTGCATTAACCCTTCTCTTGGTTGATCAACTTGGATCTCCCATTTGTGCATTTGAGGATAAAAAGGAACATCTTATCTTCTCCTTAATCACAATTGCAATACATAATCAATTCAATTCAATCAAGGTTAAAAGAATCCAATAAAATCTAGGTAATTCAAAGAACAATCTACACATCAACACCTTACATTTTAAGATAATCAATTCACAAACAATCTATAAATCAAATCAATCATCCTTATACCATTATCAATTTCTTATCCTACATTTTAGTAACAATATCCAGTCCATACCTTACAGGTTCGAACTTCATTCAGACCATCAAAGTCTTCAGTACATCTTCACTCAGACGAACCTTAATGCTAGGCAGAGGAGATGGATGGAGTTCTTATGTGAATATGATTTTGATGTCCATTACATCAAAGGGAAAGAGAATGTGGTCACAGATGCCTTGAGTAGGAGATGGCATGAGCTTTCTTCTATATCTACTGGCATAGATTTGAGAGATCGCATCCTTCATCACTTGCAAGAGGATGAGATGTACATAGAGGTTTGCAAGTTGATTCGATCTCAGAGGCCCCTTGAGGGAAATTTTTTAGAGTATTTCTTGGAGTTCGATGGACTATTGCATCATAGAGGACATATCTATATACCTTCTTTCAGGGAATCACATGAGTTTGTGATGCTTGAGGCTCATAGGACCCCTTATGCAGTGCATCCCAAACTTAAGAAGATGCATGCTGACTTGAGGCAACTATATCATTGGCCAGGCATGAGGTTGCAGATTGCACAGATGGTAGCTAGATGCTTAGAGTGCCAGAGGGTGAAGGCAGAACACCATCATCGAGGTGGTCTCCTTCAGCCTCATGAGGTACCAATGTGGAAATGGGACACCATATCTATGGATTTCATAGTAGGTCTCCCTATGTCTTCTCATCGTCATAATGCTATCATGGTGGCAGTCGACAAGTTGACTAAGGTGGCTCACTTTTCACCCATACATACTACCTTTACCGCACCAATAGTGGCACAAGTGTTCTTGTGAGATATAGTCAAACTTCATGGCGTACCTTATAAGATCATCTTAGATAGAGATTTTCTCTTCACTTCATCCTTTTGGAGAGAACTTCAGGCAGCTATGGGCACTAGACTCAACTTCAGTACGGCTTATCATCCTGAGACAGATTGACAAACTAAAAGGGTCAATCAAGTGCTAGAGGACATGCTTCGCATGTATGTCATGGACCATCAGACCTGGTGGGAAGAATACCTACACCTAGAGGAGTTTTCCTATAACAATGGGCACCAGACTTCCTTGGGTATGCCTCCCTACCAGGCTCTTTATGGTAGACCATGCAGGACACCACTCAGTTGGGATAGGATCGAGGATAGAGTTTCCATTGGTCCTGAGCTAGTCAAAGATATGGAGCAGTAGGTGACTTTGATTAGGCAGTGACTTGAGGAAGCTCAAGATAGGTAGAAGAAGTATGCAAATGTGAAGAGGATTGATTGAGCCTATCTAGTTGGAGATAGATTCTTCTTGAGAGTGTGACCGCACAAGAGTCCAATCTATTTTGGAAAGGGCTCTAAGCTAGCACCCCATTTTGTTGGACCTTTTGAGATCCTTGAGAGGATAGGACCAGTTGCATACTATTTAGCATTGCCACCTAGCCTATCACGCATCCATGATGTGTTTCATGTTTTAGTTCTGAGGAAGTATATATATGATGAGTCTCTTGTGATAAATTGGGATTCCTTGTAGGTGGAGTCGGATGGATGGCTGGCATTAGAGCCAATTTGTATATTGGCTCAGCGAACTTTGGGCCTTCAAGGTAGAGAGTTGGACCAGGTTAGGGTCCATTGGGATTGCTATGATGAGGTTACAACCTCTTGGGAGGACACAGCATAGATGAGATCATAGTACCCTCACCTCTTCGATGAACTCCAGGAGCAAGTTCATGCCTAGAGGGGGTGGATGTGAGGCCTACTTTTGACTACTATAGTTTTACTATTTTGTTCTCATATTTTTAGTAGTTTATGATTTGACATACTTTGACTTTCAGAGACTTTTTATACATTTGAGGATTGGTGGAATCCTATGTTATATATTTAGCACCTAATTTTGTAATCTGGGTACTTTTGAGATGCTTTATGTTCTGATTCAGTTTTAGCTTATGCTGATGTCTTATATGGATTTAAATGTATGAATCTAATATGATGAATTTGGTTTAGGAAACCAATGCTAGGTTATTTCAGTTCTAATGCAAATGTGGTTTATGTGTATCTATATCATTGATGCCATGTTATGTTTCATATCATGTCATTTTGGATCTACTGATGTCTGCATTGAGTGTGCAGGAAAAGTTGACCATGGATCTATATTGGCGACCCAGTACTGGAACCTATGTAAATGTAACCTATTTTATGGAAATCTTCATTGTAGAAAATTTGTATTAAGACTATTAAGTAATTTGTAGATTTTTACTATTTGTAAACTTTCATACCATATTCTAATATGGAGGTTCAATGGAAATGTAACCATGTTTCATTTTATAAATTGAGATAGATTTGAGGAATTATGTTATGTATGTCTACTAAATTTCATTGGTTAAGTATTGGTGGTTGGATATGAACAAACATTGATATTCCTCTCTTCTATATTTTTATGACACTAGATTTACTTATAGGGACAGGGGTGATTCTTATAGTGATACTTACCTCTTATTATTGTCTTTACACCATTTATATATATATATATAAGTTAATCATAGAGTAGTTCATACTTTTATTAGATTGGGAATTAGATATTTTTTATGGTAATCCTTTTAGTATGTGTTGGTCATTGTAGAAGCATAGTAGAAAATTTATTATCAAAATAAAAGCTAAGATTAGCTTGATAAATGTTTTGTTGTTCTTTAGAAATTATTGGGACACTTGTAGAAATTGAGAATTTTTCAAAAAAATATATATCATGCTTAATTCTAAAATCCCTTCCTACAATGTATTAGGAAAAAAATGTAGATGCTAGTCATGCAATAATATTTAAAAAAATCCATTCCTAGATGCTCTCTGTTTTGACATATATAGTCCTCTTTTCACCAGTTTTAATATTTCATATATATATATGTGTGTGTGTGTGTGTGTGTGTGTGTGTGTGTGTGTGTGTGTGTGCTATTCTAACTATGTTTTAAAAGAATTAATAAGTAAAAGCAAATGATGAAACGTTGTTGTTCTTTTTGGGTGTCGCGTTTTGCTTCAACTATTTTATTTTATTTTTTTAATTTTGCAATAATTTTGGGGAGGGCCGAGCCCCCCCTACTCTCAGTAACTATTTTGTATGGGTGCCGCGCGGCTTGCGAGCCACCCACTGTGCTATGCAAATTGGGGAGGCTTCGCCAACCGGCGTCGGCCGCCCCAAACCCTGTGCCCTTGTGTTAGGCAGGTGGTGGTGCCGCCGCTCACGGCCACCACCGCACCGCCATTCTCTTTCCCTCGCCCGAACAGCCAAACCCGCCACCGACTGTGCTCCTCTTTGGATGCAGCCGTGTTTCTTCCTCCCTCCGCCGCCCGGTCGGTTAGTATGCCACCACCTGCAAATTTCCAACCTTATCTCCTCCGTTTTCGGCAGCCGCTTCCTTAAGATCTTTTAGGGATTTATGAGTTGTATTGGGTTATTCTTTAGTTAGAAATTTGTACTTTTTTTATTATATCTTGTTTTAGGTTTGGGATTTTCTTTTTCCATATAAATGTTAATTTTTTTTTTATAATTGATTTAATGAAATTTTAAAATAGATTTAATAAGTGATTGGATTAGATCTTTTTATAGGTTAGGCGTTATTTTGTTTAAAAGACCTAATCCTTTTAAATGATTAAATTAGACCTATAATTTTGTATAGGTTTATTTTGTTAAAATAAATTTAGTATTTAGAATTAGATTTAAATCGTTATTTTATTAGAGCTATGTAGTAGTGTGGATGTTAATTCATATAGATATTATAGTGTTTTAATTTAATGTTTTAAAATAGATTTTTTTTATTGAATAGTTGAAATTTAGAATAGAGGATATTTTTTTAATAATTCTTTGTGGGGGTTTAAAACGTTAAATTTTCAATTTAATTATTCATTTTTAATTTAAAAAAACCTAGGTAACGTTTTATCGCAAAAAGGGTCATAACACACCCTTATCTCTGCGATACACATCTATTAAGGGTATTATTGCTACCTTTGACCAGCATCATGCATGGTTGACTTTTGGTCAACCATGGTCAAACCCCTCTCCGATCAGCTTAATTTTTGTACCAGGTGTTCCCGGTACCCTCTAGACATTTAGGTTTCAATTTCACGTCAATCAGTGATGGTTGACTTTTTGGTCAACACTAGTTGACTTTTGGGTCAACTGTCTTGATTTTTGTGTATGGGTCTCCCTTAGGGTTTGGCAGATCCTAGTTTTTACCTTTCACGCCTTTCAAAGTATAGTTGACTTTTAGTCAACTCTGGTTGACTTTTGGTCAACTATCTCAGTTTGCGTGTAGATCAAGTTTGAAGCTTAAGGCACCCTTTAGGATAGCTCTAAAATCTATTCCTCCCCTTGTAACCTTTCTAGTTTCCTTTATCCCCTTGCACCCTTTTGCATGCACATGTTACCCTTATGGTAGTTCTGTTATCCCTTTTAGTGTGTTTTTAAAAAAATATTGTTCGTGTGTTTTTGCCCAACTTTTGGGCATGACATGTTGGAATAATCACTTGATGGGGAAGGAGGAAATTGCTTTTGTGAAGTTTGTGGGGATGAAGGGGTGGAAGGAAACATGGATGTTTCTTGAAGGTCAATGTCTTGAGGGGAAATAGGTATGTCATCCATGTGATTATTTTGGGGTGATACATTGCTAGACATGGGTAAATTATTTGTTTAATCCAATTTTTGGAACATATTCTTTAAAATTTTGGATTTGAACTTGCGCTGCTTGATGGGTCTTATTTGTGATACCTCATCATTATTTACATATTGGAAAGAATTTTTGTATTGAACATGTTCAACAAAAGGTTTCTTATTGATTATGCTTCATCGATGTTCAAAAGGTGGCACACTTGAACTTGTCATTGTTTGATAAGACCATGGTGGTGAATTGGAGGACACAAAAGGTTCCTCAAGAAATGTTATTGTTTTTGATCTTGGTATTGATTATCTTGTTTGCATGATTGGCACAAGAGGTTGTGAAATTGTTTGAAGATCACTTGGTTGCATTGGAATGAAGATTGGTTCATAATTTGGTGGTGGCCCCATTTGAATTATGCCACAGTCAGGTTGAAAGATTTGATTTGGAACTTGGTTGAATGATTGATTTGAAATTTGAGCACATGGAGACTGATTTGAAACTTGTTTGAATTGAGCTTGATATGGGACTTGATTGAAAAATATTGGCTCTTGCAAATGATTTAATTGGGCTTTGTTAAATTGTTCATTTTCCTCATTGAGTTGTAAAATGAGTTTTGGTATCTTTTCTCAATTGTAAAGTGAATTGTAAAATTGTTCATTTGCCTCATCATTATTTAAATTGTTCATGTCGGGTTCACCAAATGTAAGACTAGAAAAGGGGTTAGAAGTATATCTAGTTAACCACAAACCCTAAACAATATGCTACCCTAACTAATCTAACATTAGAGCCATTGAAATAGGAATTCATAAACAATACACAAAAAAAATAAGAACTCCCTTCAAGTGATGCTCAAATGCTCTCCTTTCTTCTCCATAGAGGTTGATATGTTTCTCTTTGACAAACACAATTTTGCACAAAGAACTTGAAAGCTTGAATTGATAATGGAATTACTAGGAGATAGTGGTTCAACCTTGAATGAGAGAAATGAATCCATTTTATAGAAAATGGGGATCAATTAGGTGAGATTACACAAAATCAATGCACCAACCAAGATTTTGGTTGGTAGGATGTTTGGAAGCATGAAATGGGGGAGAGATATTGAGGAGATTTTGTAAATATTTGAAAATATTTGTGAAGCACCTTAATAGGGATAAGAATCCTCAATTAAGGGATATGATATTTAGGTGAGATTATGAATCTTTAATCAAATCCATAATTCAATATTCTCAAATATTCCTCAAAATCAAATTAGATTTATGAAATTATAAAATCTCATAAATGGAAATTAGCTAATTAATTAATAGAAATTAATTAATTATTGGAGACTTAAGGAATTAGGTAATAAATAAAGTTAATTTATTTATTCAATTTGAACTTAGGATAAACTATGGGTTATTCATCCAAAGGGGGAAATTAGTGGGTTATAGTTTGAATTCAGGGTGTTGATGTCGAATTGAAGGGCTTTTGATAATGTTGGTAAGAATTAGGGTTAATTCCAAGGGTTCCTGAATAGTTTAGGAAATCACGAGGCATCGATGATCTTTGACAATGCGCCCGGATAATGATGATTGGAAATTTTTGAAAAGCGCTAATGAACTTTGATGGCATCATAAGATTGAAATGGGGAAACATCGATGATCTTTGACAATGTTCCTGAAATGATAATCAAAAATAGTATTGACAATAATGAACAACACTATTGAATTGAAATTGATAGATTGATAGCAATAAAACCGATAATCTTTGACAGTGTTATCAAATGGTTGATTGAAAAGATACGAAGCATCGATGATCTTGGACAATGCTTCTGAAATGATGATAAGATTGATTGAATTGAATTAGGGTTTGATTGATTAGTTTGAAATTGGGCTGATTAGGCATTGATGATCTTGGACAATGCCCCAAAATGGTTGGAAATGAGTTCAAACCATTCTGCAAGTGATTAGGAATATAATAGGATAGATTTGAACTAATTTAGGAAGGTTTGGAATGGTTTAGGATTGAATAAGATCAAATAGGATCAGTTTAGGATTGATAAAAAATGATAAGGAAAATGATCAATTTGATAAAGATAGTAGAAATGTTAGTAATTGATGACATGGAAGAATGACACAATATTAGTGAATGATATAGATCAAACACACAATATAGAAGACATGTTAAAAAGGGGGCATAGGCAATGAACCATTTTTAGGTGTCTACAACACCACCACTTGTACTCTTCCTATCATCCACATTACTTGCCCAATCAACATCAGTAAAAGCCTGCAATGTAAAATCATCAAATTTTTCATACCATTATCCATATTCTACTATTCCTTTCAAATATCTAAAAATTCTTTTTACACCACTAAAGTGTGTCTCTTAAGGATTTTCCTGATATCTAACCACAATTCCAACTGCATTGGTAATATCTGGTGTAGTGTCTATTAGATATTCTTTACCTCCAATCATTGATCTATACTTAGTCTAAACAACACTTTGAGTCTCATCACTATTAGTCAGTTTGTTTCCTGTTACCATAGGTGTTCCTACAGGTTTACAATTTTCCATTCCAAAATTCTTCAACATTTCCTTGAGATACTTGGTTTGAGATATAAAAATGCCATTCTTACTCTGATTAATTTGCAAACCAAGAAAAAATTTCATCTCACCAATCATTGACATTTCAAACTCATTATCCGTTTCTTTAGCAAACTTCTTACTCATTTTATCATTGCCTCCAAAAATTATATCATCAAAAAAAACTTCTATAATTAAAATTCCATCTTCATCAGTTCTTAAATACAAATTATTGTCTGCATTACCTTTTCTGAAACCAAGATGAAGTATATATTTGTCTAGTCTTGCATACCATTCCCTTGGTACTTGTTTCAGTCCATACAATGCCTTCTTCAGTCTGCAAACCATGTTTTCATCATCTGTCAAAGGAAAACCATTAGGTTTCTCAATGTACACTTCTTCTTCTAGATCACCATTAAAGAATGTTGACTTCACATCCATCTAATACACCTTAAAGTCTTTATGTGCAGCATAAGCAAGGAATAGTCTTACAGCTTCCAATCTAGCAACAGGAACAAATGTTTCTTAATAGTCTATACCTTCTTGTTGCGAGTAGCCTTTACATACTAGTCTAGCCTTGTTTCTTACCACTGTGCCTTCCTCATCCATCTTGTTTTTGAAAACCCATTTAGTGACAATCACATTTTTGTTCTTAGGTCTTGGAACCAATTCCCAAGTATTGTTTTTCTTTATTTGTTCTAGTTCTTCTTTAGTAGCTTTAGTCCAAGATCCATCTCTACATGCTTCATCAGTAGTCTTTGGTTCAACTTGAGAAATAAAACAAATTTTATTTCTAGCTTTGGATCTAGTCATCATCCCTTTGTTTACATCACCAATAATTTGATCTTTAGGATGGTTCTTCTTGACATACCTTGGTGTTTTCAATATCTTAGTAGCATCAGTCTGTTCTTCTTCTTCACTCTCATTCTCGATCATCAAAGGTCCTTCAGGTTCAGCATCAACCTCTTTTTTTTCTGATATCTGACCACAATCATATATCCTTTCCTGAATTTGAAACTTTTCATCTATCCTCATATTGGCACTTTCAATTAATTTCCTCAATCTCAGATTGAAACATTTATATTCTTTACTCTTAGTGGAATAACCAAGAAAGATTCCTTCATCACATATAGCATAAAAATTGCCTATCTCATCATCTCTCTTGATATAACATTTACTTCCAAATATTCTAAAATATTTCATAGTAGGTGTATGATCAAACCCTAATTCATAAGGAGTTTTACTTGTACCTTCTCTGATCTCAATTTTGTTCAATGTGTACACAGCAGTGCCAACTACTTCTCTCCAGTGAACATGTGACATTTCCTTCCAGCAACTTAGTCCTTCCAACATCTAATATGGTTCTATTTCTTTGATCTGTTATCCCATTCTGTTGTGGATTTCTAGGGGCTGAAGTATGTCTGTGTATCCCATTTTCTTCATAGTATGTATTAAATATCTCTAATGTAAACTCTCATCCTCTATCTGATCTCAAACACTTCATCTTTAAACTAGATTCATTCTCAACTTTTTCCTTGAATAACTTGAACTTGTCAAATGCTTTATATTTATCTCTCAAATATGTAACCCACATCATTCTAGAAAATTCATCAACAAAAAGTATAAAATACCTTTCACCATATTATGATCTTGTTCTTGTAGGACCACACAGATCTGTATGCACCAGATCCAACTTCCCTTTTTCTAAATAAGCTTTTCTTTTGAAAGTGATTCTAGTTTGTTTCCCCATAACACATTCTCTACACATAGTGTTAGATGTCTTTACAATTCTAGGTAGATCTCTTACTTCTTTCGTCATACTTGCCTTCACAATGTTATCAAAATTAACATGACAAAATATTTTATGCCATAACCAATTGTCATCAACCTTTGTGTAATACCCTCTCCTATGGTGATACTTGGACTTTTGACTTGGACATTTTATTATGATGGTTAGAACTATACATTTACATTTATATTTTGTGGATGATGATATGATTGATATGCTCATTTAT
>MU225848.1:733265-745416 GCA_018584345.1 Thuja plicata
TGAATGGTGCATTAAGTTAGAAGGGAACTTTGGGAAGAATCTAAGTTTAAAGTTTTTCTCTCATAACTCTTTTAAAAGTTCAAAAATTTTCATGAATTTTTACTTAGGTTTTCTTTTCAAAGAGAATATTTATTCTCTTTCCCGGTTCCCTTGCGGGGCATGACACTTTGCAATAAAACAAGAAGCTTCAGATGTGTTCAATTCAAATACATTACCTTTGGATTTAGTACCATATGCTATCAAGTCTCATGTTTTACTCTTGATAGAACATTTCCCATTAATGAAGTTCAGTTGATAACCCTTGTTCACTAGTTGTCCAAAACTCAACAAATTATGCTTATGTCCATCAACAAGTAATACATTGTCAGTGTTAGTCTTTCCATCCAAATAAATAGATCCAACTCCAACAATAAGTTTAGGAGTATTGTCACCAAATCTAACAACACCACCATCGTGTCATTTCAAACTCACAAACTAATTTTTATCTCCAGTCATATGATGTGAACAACCACTATCTATGACCCATTCAAATTTATTTTCAACTCGAGATACTAGGGATTTTTCTTCATGCATGGGCTCATCATCCTTAATATCAATAAATCCAATTTCATCATAGTCATCATCCTCATCATTAGATATACCCTCACTAGCATAATAACATTCCTTTTCCTTTGAGTATCTAGACTTGAAAAACTTAGGTTTGTGCTTGGGAATTCTTGTAGGACATCTAGATGCAAAATGACCAATCTTGTTACATGAAAAAAATTTCAAAGGTAATTTGCCTTCAAATTTACCCTTACCTCTCTTTTATCTTCTAGCAATCAGTGCCACAACTTCATCTAGCTTCCTTTTGTCTTCCTATATTTGTTCCCATTCATCAGCATAGGCTCCAAGTTCTTCCCTTAAGTCACTACTTCTTGTACTTGCATTTCTAGGTAAGATCCTTTTATTTTTGTGCACGGTTTCCTTGAATGTTGACTCAACTTTAGGTAAAGTGTCTCCCAATTCTATGGCCTCAAATGTAGATAGCTTGCCAATCAACATCTCTCTAGTGAAGTTTGATGTCAAAGGTATGATCTCCTCTATGGCCTGAAATTTGGTTCTATATGCAAGTGTCAAAGATCTAATTATCTTTGCAATCACTTCTTCCTCACTATAAGTTCCTCTAGAGCTCCTAATACTAGTAACCACTTCAGTAATTCTTTGTGTATATGCTCTGATGTTCTCATCTTCTCTCATCTTTAGTGATTCCATCTTTGTCTTCCAGTTCTGTAATTTTTCTTGCTTTGTAAATTTGTCTCCAACATATAGTGCTTCCAGTCTTGTCTAGATTTCATGTGTAGAGTCCAATTCTTTTACTTCAGTAAATTCTCCTTCTGAAGTGCGTTGATCAAAGATTCCCTTGCAACCATATTGCATGAAAAAAGATTATTTTCATCTTTAGTGGCTTTCTCTAATTCATCCTTAGTCGCTACCTTCTCTTTCTTATTTGTTATCATCCAGTAATCAATTCTTAGACATAGCAAGTGTGTTCTCATCTTGTTCTGCCAACTGTCAAAGTTTTCAGGATCAAACTTTGGACTATCCTTCCTATAGTAAGTCATCTCCAGGATCACCTCAAGATGTTAAAATTTCTCTCTGAGGACCAGTAGCTTTGATACCAATTGTTAGGAATAAGAGTCCACAAGACAACTAAGAGGGGGGTGAATCAATTGTAATATAGATTATTAAACTTTAAACTTTATAAAACAAATCTGCAAATGTAAATGATAACACAGTAAATGCGAACACCATAACACAATATTTGTTGTCGAGGAAACCCTTTTAAAGGTAAAACCCTGGTGGGAATTAACACCCACAAATAATGTACTGGGAATATAGTATCCCTATTAAAAGATATTATCCCTGTTAGGATCTTGTTACACAATTATAGTACACAGTCCCTGTTAGGAGACAGACCTTGTTAGGAGTCAAATAAAATAGTAGGCTCACTACCAAGGCACACTTCTGAAAGAAGGTTAAAGCCACCCTCAAGGATTTACAATCTGAATCAAGTGTATAAAGAAAATACACAATCTAGTGAACTATCTGATAGCAGCTATCTTTTCTTGGTCAGTTCCAATGAAGTATCAACTCTGCTCTATATCCAGTAGTCAACAAGCTTCATAGATTCCACACATCTCTGTCCTTTATTCTCTACCTCATCTTCTCCACAAGAAAAGATCATTCATATATACCCTCTTACAATAATTCATTAGGTCGACCAGTTAAGCTTTCCTAATACATAATTAACTAGGTCATCCAATTAAGGCTTTCCATCATACAAATAATTACATAACCCATTGCTAACATACACACGGTACCTATAACAATTAAACATCATTTACAATCCATCACATATACTTCCAGATCCACAATTCATGCTCACAGTTAATTTCACATGCTACATGTCTGAAGTTGGCTAGAAAATAGGTCTTCTCCAAAATACACGCCACAGCTGATGTCACCAGTCATCAAAAAACAATCGAGTTCAACCTATTATTCCATAATATGTTAGTTGTCCACCATTAAGATTGCATGATCTAAAATATCTTTGCCATAAAGATATACCCAAAACAGAGAGACCTGCTCTGTTTAGAGTCACAGTTATAGTCCAGAAAACCAGTCTTCACCAAATCAACTGTAACATCCATAGTATGCAACATTAAGCCAAGAGACCTTAGGAATAAGGTCAACACACATCCTTCTGCATAAATCCAACTTTGATTATTCTGAATCATCGATACAGTTGTCGTACACTCCTTTCAGTCAAGTAGCCAGTCTGTCTCCTTCATAGAAATATATGTTGACATCAGTGACAAAACATGAATACCAACAGCATGATCAGTAACCAAAACTAATATCATCCAACATGCTGGCATTCATAGATTCATGAGTTACTTTGTAACTCATCTCCTCATATCTATTTAAGATACTCTCATCTCTCTCATTTCTGCATTATGATGTTATTGCAAATGAGTCTCTCTCTCTCTCTCTCTCTCTCTCTCTCTCTCTCTCTCTCTCTCTCTCTTTTCCTCATTCATAATTCACAAGGAGTTTTTATTTTCTTTTTCCCTTTCAAAACTTCTTGTCTCCTCGTCTTAGCTCTTTTGGTGATTTCTCTAAGTTTATGCATTTCTCATGGTAACAATATTATCTTAATTAAATCTATTGGATTCTTTTTCATTTATTTCCTCTTTTTTTTTTCCTTTCATGTTATCAAAGCACAAGTTACTAATCCTTGTTTGAGTGAAGTTTGCTGAAGGTTGCCATTTTGTGGAGAACACCTTATTTTGGAGACATTTTTGAAGAGAGAGAATCTTGAATGTCATTTCTTAATTCTTTTTTTTTTGCATGATTTTCTAATATCTATATTCTTTTACCAACCCTCTTTAGAAGGCTTGCCGCCAGAGAGTTTACTATTTTAAAAAATGTAACCTCACTCGTGTAAATGCAAGATTATATTTTTTTCTTTTATCTCTCACATTTTATTTGCAGGTTTCATAGTAATCAATATTTAATTGTTTCCTCTGCAAGTTAACTATGTTTGTGTTTTCATTTCTCTAACTGTGTTTGATTTTCAAGTTTATCTTAATTCATCTTTGTTTATTTCTTTTATCATACAATTACTGTATTTTTTATAGTTGTCTATGTACTCTTTTATCAAGATATTAAATATGCCACAAACACATTTAATACATTCTCTATCCTAGTGCATTTGTGTGTGGCCTAGTACATTTTTGTTTGGGTATTATGTGGCCTTGCAGTCAACTTGTCTTGGCACATCCCTTGTAGCGTATTGGATATTCTCTAAATCAAATCTGTCAACCTCTTGTATCTGAAACTTTTCTCCACTCCATAACACTCCTTCACCCAACTGCTCCATACGCTGGGAAGGCTTCATTTCACCTTGTCTACCCATTGTGTAACAGGCTACAAATGAATGTTAAGAAATGCTTCAGCCTGTGTTAATCCCTTAATCTTCTGGCATTTTCCTTGGGTTGTAAAAATACCCTTAATCACTAACTGATTTTGCACTCCCACAAATCCCACACATTGACTCCCAAACATCTCACCCTATTGAATGTAGCTCTTCCATTTTTTGAAACGCAATCTTAACTTTGTCAGCTCTGCCATATTCCAATCTTCAAAGGAAGTCAACGTTGCTACCAATCCCAAATGCAGCATATTATATTAGTTTGTCATAAAAATCACCTTTGTATTTCAAGGCAGCCAATTAAATCCATTTTATATCTATTGCTCAATCATTCTTTTTTTAAATAGTTTAAACGCTTTTGTATTAGTTTAACTCTTTTTAAATAATTTAAATAGACTTTTTTTAAATAGTTTTATATAAGCTTTATATAATTTTAATAAGTTTTAATAATAACATTTCAATAATTTTACACTAAGAGCTTTAACTTCTTGTTTAATTGTCTTAACAAAAATTGAAACTTTTTTAAAATGTTTATTTTATCAATTCAAACCTTTATTAACATTGTGTTAAACATCATTTTATCAGTATTTTTCATTCCTTTATCATTATTTTGCATTCCGTATTATTTAATCATAAAGTTTATTTTCACTAATTTTATGTTATTGTACAATTATGTCTACTCTTCTTCCTGAGATTAAATTAAACAATACTAACTATCATGTTTGGAAAATGCTATTTCATTCATTTTTCATTTTAAACATATGTTATATGTTTCTACTAATGCTACTCTTGTTCCATTCGGCACTGCTCCTCAAGATAACATAAATTCTTGGAATGCTAAAAATGAGAAAACACTTTGCCTCATTTGAATTTCTTTGAGTCTCAAATTATATGTTTTAATTGCTAATTGTACTATAACACATGCAACATGGGATATTTTGAAAAACACCTATGATAGTCCTAATGAATCAAGGAAGATTCAACTCCAAGATCAATTGGAGGATCTTGGGTATACTGATTTTAAATTTATGGATGATTTTTTGTTAAAATTTGATTCCATTAAAATTCATTTGAATGGTTTAGGAGTCACTTTAGCTGATATCTATTTAATTCATGTTATTTTAAAGAAATATCTTCCTAGGCAATTTCAATAGTTTATTACTAATATGCATTCTCAACTTTCTATTCCTAGTTTAGCTACTCAGTTAACTTATATCATTTTTCAAGATTTATTGTGTCAAGAGGAAGCAAAGTTGATTCAATTTGGTACTCTTAAATCTAATTAACATGCATTTATGTCTAAAAATCAAAATAAAAAATAGTTTCGATCAAATAATAATTATAATCATCATAGTTATTCCAATAAAAAATTTAATTCTAGTCCCTATCATAACAATAATAAAAATCATAATTATAATCATAATACTAATCATCATAATCAAAAGAATAGTCCTCATAAAAAAACCCATAGCATCTATTGTGGGAAAGATAGTCATTTGACTAACAATTAATTTAAAAATAAAAATGATAAGAAGCCTATGAATCAAAATAATCAAAAGTCTCATTATAAGAAGTGTAATTATAATCAATCTCATCATGCATTTATAGTTAGTTATAATTTTTCTAACCCTTTAGAGTGGATTATTGATAGTGGTTCATCTCAACATGTTACATATCATAGAGAATTTTTTGAGTCCTTGCAACCTAATACTTCAAACATACCAATTCAATTAGCTAATAATCATAGTTTCAAAGTTGAAGTTTTTGGTGATGTTATTGTTCCTAATGGAAAATTGCATGATGTTCTTTATGTTCCTAAATTGAAATCCAATCTTCTTTCAGTTGCTCAATTATGTCAAGATTATAAGGTTGAATTTCATAAGGACATGTACTATGTTATTGATCCTAAATCTGACCAAGTTGTTGCTAATGCCAAAATGGATCATAATAACTTATTTAAATTTTATGAGTTTTCCGCTTCAAGGTACTCTTTGCATGCTAATATTGAATTTAATGTATGGAATGAAAGGTTTGGCCATTTGAATTCTGATTATATCTCTTTGATGCAAAAAGAAAATATGGTTGATGGATTGCCTAATAGTGTTCCTTCCAAAAAAATTGCACTGGTTGCATGAGTGGTAAGATGCATAGGGAACCCTTTCCACATGGTCAACCTTGGAGGGCACATCATAAGTTGCACCTCATTCATAGTAACCTTTTTGGACCCATGAAGAATAACTCCATCCAAGGATCAAGGTATACACTTACTTTTGTTGATGATTTTTCAAGAACTTGGATCTATTTCTTGCATAGTAAAGATCAATTTCTTGATATATTTGCTGAGTTTAATATGTCTGTTGAAAGATAATATGATTTTAAGGCTAAAATTCTTAGAACTGACAATAGGAAGGAATATGTTAATAATGCTTTTCATTCATACTTGAAATCTTTTGGTATAAAACATGAGCTTACCATTCCTTATACACCACAACAAAATGGTGTGGTGGAAAGGAAGCATAGAACTATTGTTGAAATGGCTAGATGTTTGTAAATATGGATTATAAGTTTTGGGTTGAAGAAATTTCTTGTGCTACATAGCTCATTAATAGAACTCCTACTAAATCTTTAAAAGATAAAACTCATGAAGAAGCTTGGTTTGGTAGGAAGCCCAATTTGGAAAAGAATTAAGAATTTTTGGTTCAATTTCTTATGTTCATACACCTAAACAAAAGAGGCACAAATTAGATGCTAAACCTTCTCCTTATTTATTTTTTGGCTATGATGAACAAACTAAAGGATATAGAGTTTATAATCCTACTACTAACAAAGTTCAAGTTGTTAGAGATGTTTGTATTGCATAAAATGAAGTACATGATTGTTCTAATGTGAAAGATGTTGAATTTAGTGGAAGTAAACTTGTGGTTTTGGAGGAACAACCTCCTTATCTAAACCCTACTCCTAATTCATCTATTTTTCTTCCTTATAGTGATAGTGATAATGATCATACTAGTTCTTCTCCTAATGATTCTTCATCTAGTGTTGATTTTGTTACTTCTAAGAGAAATCATAAATGGTTTAAAATTTTACTTTATGAGAGTGATGATTACATATCTAAAACAGGTGGACTTAAACCTAGGAGAGTTAATTATTTTAATTATACTTTTATGTATTCTATTATGAATACTAATGATCGTAAATCATTTGAACAAGCCAACATACAACCTTATTTTCAAACAACTATGAATGAAGAATATGATACTTTGATTTATAATAACACTTGGGATTTAGTTAGTTTACCTCATGGTAATAATTTGGTTTCATACAAATGGTTATAAAAAACAAAGTTAAATTTCAATAGTGAAATTAGTAAGTTTAAATCTAGACTAGTTTCTAGAGGTTTTTCTCAAATTCAAGGTTTAGTTTATAATGAGACATTTTCTCTTGTTTCTAAAATGCCTACAATTAAACTTGTTCTTGCTTTAGCTTCTAAAATTAATTGGCCTATTCATCAAATGGATGTTAAAATGTTTTTCTAAATGTTGAATTACATGAGGAAATTTATAGGGCTCAACCTCCTAGTTTTATTAAAGAAGGTAATGAACATTTAGTTTTCAAATTAAAGAAATATATCTATGGATTAAAACAATCTCCTATATAATGGTATTCCAAAATCAATTCTTTCTTTATTTCTCAAGGTTTCATTAGACGTAAAAAATAATCCTAATCTAAACATTAAAGATAGTGAAGATGACATCTTTATTATCATTTTATACGTAGATGATTTCATTCTTACTTCAAGTTCAAATTCTTTAATTTATGATATTAAGTTTCAACTTAATCAAAATTTTCAAATGAATGATTAGGGATTTTACGGTATTTCTTAGGAATGCATATTTGGCAAACCCCTAAGGGTATTTTTCTATCTTAAAGTAAATATGCACATGATCTTTTAGAAAAATTTAAGATGAATGATGTTTTTCATATTTCCATTTCATGTGAATTAGGAACTAATTTAATTCTTGATATGAAAACTCCTTTAGTTGATGCTACTTTGTATAGACAACTAGTTGGAAGTTTAAAATATCTAACTCTTACTAGACCTGATATTGCTTATAGTGTAGGTTTTGTTTCTATATTTATGTCTAAACCTCAACAAACTCATTTCAAAGTTTTAAAAATAATTTTAAGTTATATTAAAGGCACTATTGATGTTGATTTATTTTAAGATACAAATTTTTATTCTACTTTAAAAGGATTTATTGACTCGGATCTAGGAGGAGATCCCAATGATGGGCAATCTACTTGTGGATATTGTTTCTTTGTTGGATCAGGTGTCATTTCTTGGAAAAGTAAAAAGGAAAATTTTATTTCTCTATGTTCTACTAAATCTGAATATAAAGGATGTACTAATTCCTCTAAAAAATCTTTATGGATTAGAATATTACTTGAATATTTGGGTCTACCTCAACAAGATACTACACCTTGGTATTGTGATAACCAAAGTGTCATTGCCCTTGAAAAGAACCCTATTTTTCATGCAAGGACAAAGCATATTTCTCTACAACATCACTTCATTAGAGAACAAGTTGAAAACAAGCAAGTGTCATGCATCTATTGCAAGGGGGAATATCAATTTGTTAATATTTTGACAAAACTTCTAAAGATAATTTCAATTTCATTGTAAAAATTTGGGGTTGATACCCATTGATGTAAACTCCCTAAGTAAAAATTAAGGGGTGTGTTAGAATATTTAATCTTTCCTTGGTTTTATTTATTTAATTTAGGATAAACCAAGGTATCCTACTTGTATTTTGTCCTCTATTACAAGTAGGAGGACATGTCATTTCTTTGTAATTCCTTTATTAAGGAAAATAGTTTATGTTAGAATAACTTAGAGGGGGGGTGAATCAGTTAGTTCTCAATTATTCAACAATCCCAAATTCTCCCAGATGTATATAACAATAATTTCAAACATATAAATAAACTTGGTGAAATGTAAAATGTATTCTCAAACTTTAGTCCAAATAAGTTGTCTAGTCATCTACCGAGTAGAAGTAAATTAATATGGTGATTACCGATCAATACAGATAAAGTAATGTGTAAAGAAAAATAACAATCATACACATAGATTTTTAATGTGGAAATCCTTCTAAGGGAAAAACCACCTGGGACAAGTAACCCAAAATATTTCACTCTTCTAAAGTGAGCTCGGTTAAGAGCCAACCCAGTTAAAGGTTACAATGCACACTGTTAAATGTGACCTAGTTAGAGGATTTAAAATAAACAGTTCTCTCTTTACCAATCATTCACTATGGGGTCAACAAGAAAACATTCAACATTTATTAGAATGTCACAACAAAGACTTTCACATCCTACTTGATTAAGAGATTTATCTGTAACAATGGTTAAACTGATACAATAATGATCTGATTCAAATATAACTTTTTTTGCATATTTTCATATTTAGGCTAAGTACATAATACCTCTTGTTGGTTGTATTTCCTATTTTTGTCGCTTTTCCTTGTTCCTTGTCCTGCTCTCTGAAAAATTTCCACATTTTCATGCTTAAACCTTGCCAAAATAGCTTAAACCCTGAAAAACCATATGTATCCAAGTGTTAAATGATGTATTTTAAAACCCTAGGCCATGTCTTTATATTTCATCGTTACTTTTTCAAAGTCACAAAAGACATGTGCTTTAAGTTAGGTCGCCTGATCGCGTTGCCTAGGATGAATATGCTAAATGCTCTCTCAACTTCGCTTTTGCCTTATGTCACATAGTCTCCTTAAGAAACTGAATATTCCTTCAATGTCTCGAGACTTAGCGATTTCACTTAGGTCGGGTAGTCACTTGAAACTCATGTCATAAAGCTTTGAAATGAATGGGACCCACTGCTCAGTCGGGTGATCGCGAGAGAAGCCAACAAGTCAAAGAAATGTCATCAAACTTCGCGATTCACTTTATGTCGCATGATCGCTAGATCAGGTCATGGTAAAAAGTTAAGCATTTCTTCAGTCGTGTGGTCTCGTGATCAGATGACGGTTAAGGAATAACAGTCCCGATTCCGTGACTAACTGTTTGGTGTAAATGATTTCCCTCAGTCGGGATGTCGCCAGAACAGGGTGATGACTCAGCTTTTTGATATGTATTACATGGAAAAAAAAATAGATGACATCTGTCATAGTGTAAGTGGTTGTCGTGAGGTCGCTGGAAGGAGAAAATGGATCAGGCGATAATGAGACTAAGGTATGTTTGCCTTCAGTCACGAAGTCTCCAGATGAATTAAGGGCATCAAGAAATGTTAAGCGATTAAGTGACATCCATTCGATGAAGAAATCAAGAGATCTGACAGTGCTCGCGTTATCTAGAGAAGAAAGTGCCCTAGGGAGAAAGTCCTCCTGACTTGGCGATTAAGGTAGGTCGCGAAGTCGCTATGAACAGAAAAAAGGCATGTGCTTTGAGTTAAAGGTAAAGATAAAGGATCTCCCAACTAAGCAACCAAAGAGATAGTCATGAAAAGTAAAAACAACGGCTTGTCGCGTAGTCTAGAGAAAGATGATGAGTTAAGCTTAACTCCATGTGACTTAGATTTTTACTTGTGTCGCTTGATCGCCAGATGAACTTGGGTTAGCCAAGGTGAAGAACATTCTTTTTCATGTGGTCTGGAGATCAAACTAGGGTTAAGGAAAAGTGCTCGCGACAAAGAGACTCAACGTGGTCGCGACGTCCCCAAATAACAAGATCTAAAATGCGGCGCCAAGTAGTTGACGTGACAGAATAAATCATCCGACGGCCAATCAAATATTAGAATTTTGATTACTGTGCACAAAAGGTAGCTGAGATGTATGACAGAGGATGAATCAGAGAATGCCATGTCAGCTGTCTTAAATGTATGATCATTGCGCCAAAGATTCATAATTTCAAATTTGATTTTCTATCAACTTCGTGCAACTACGGCTAGGTTTTTGAAAGCCCACGGTAGGTAAACTTAATGGCAGAACTGACGTTTCCGAATCATGAGCCATGTACTCTGAATCAAGATGCCTATAAATAGAGGATCGTGCATTCATTCTTGTTCACCGTGTTATCAGATTTCATAGCTAAGTTGTTATATTTCAGTGAGAAGTGATATTCAGAGCAGTTGCATTGTATTCAGGTGATAAAAAACTTCTAAGTGTTGCAGAGAATTGTGTTAGGGACAGATAGTTGATATTGAAGAAGTGATTTGTTTCAGTATCATTTCAGTATCAGAATTTCAAGCTGTCAAAGATGAGCAGAGCTATGAGCGTGGCTTCTACAAGTGGAGGCAATGGTGAGGAGCAAAAAGGAAAACCTAGCTTCTCAGATGAATTTCTTCAGCTGTTACCAGGATCAACTCAGAACAAGAAGATTGATGCAAGAGTGTTCAAAGATGACTTTGCAAACATCAGAGATGCTACAACCCTGGGGACAACAAGTTTTTCTCTCTTTAGATACTTTTAAGAAAATTATGATAAACCTATCCCTGTCTCAAACCCTTGGAGATCTAGTCTGGGTAGGTTATTAGTGCCTGATGTGTTCCTGGATGTTGATTTTTTTCTTGACCTGGCAAACCATTATGATGCCCTAACTAAGACCATCAAGAGAGATGATGGCACTACTTTACTGATATTGAATAGGAATTCTTTCATGCAAGCATTCGGTTTGTTCAACACCATGTCAACCAAAATTGACATGAAGAAGCAGGAGAAGAGATATAATCTCAAGCCTGGTGTTGCAAGGAGCTTGCTAAAGAAGCACATGCCCAAGGAGTTAAGAGACCATTTAGGTCCTAAGGCTGAACCCTATCCTTATTACTACAAGGAGATACATTTTTATATCAAATACAATGCCTATGCCCTTTGCAGAGTATTGGGAATAGATGGAGATGCAGAAAGAATAGGTCATGGCATCCTGATGTTGGTCTTGGACCTACAAGAGGTGCATTCAAGCACCAGTTATGACTATATCCAGCATGTTATTGATGAGATGCACGAGGGTTTCATTGCAACCCAGAAGAAGTTGAAAGACCCAAAGGAGAAGGAACCAAAGTTTTTACACTATTCAGTCCTGATGCACCTTCTCCTCTATTTCAACTTTGCAATCATGGATCCCAACAACTTATCTCCTCAAAGATCTTTCCAAGCACAGCCAAAT
>MU225848.1:762266-786758 GCA_018584345.1 Thuja plicata
AGTAACACTCTGGTTATAAGGTAACCATCCAATTGTTTATAAGTTTCTCTCAAGGAGAGAATTAAATGTTGTGAATGATTACAAGGAGCATACTACTTTGTTAAGGATTTGATACAGGGGTCTGGAGGTAACAAGATAGTTTGTAAGGCAATCTATCCTAATTGTTTGAGCTGTAAGGCAGTTCAGTGCATGTTGTTTCTGTAATTTCTTTGCTTATTATTGACTCTGTAGCCCAAAGGATAGGCACTGGTTCAGAAAGTATTCTAATTATCTATCTATGTCTCAGATATTCCAAGCTATCAAAACCAAATCAAATTAAATACACTTGTTACTAAGAACACATAAACTGAACTTGTTTAAGGACCTTTGTCAGCAGGACATAGTCCATAGTATTGATTCCTTGAAGAGTGAATCAATTAGGTTGTCCCTCCTACAAGAAAAGGAAGAAGGATGAGAATCCTTATCTCACTGGTTATTGTTATGCTAATAACTATGATTTGCATGGTAATATCTTGTCTATGGTTATGCTTGATCATCAGCAAGATTATTCATAAGTTGGTTTAGTAAAGATATATAACTAATCAGTGTTCACATCAACAAATACTGTGTTAACAGCCATCTTGAAAGGTAAAACCTGCCTGAGTATTTGTGGAGCTCAAAAATGAAGAAGGACCTTATCCAGTCCTTAGAAATTAGGCTTTTCTTGTCTCTGAATCAGAAGTAAAAGGTACAAGGTTCACATAGACATTTCAAGCATTGTGATTCATACAAGAAAAATCCCTAACACCTCTCATTAATTTTCTCACATCAGTTCTTCTGATTCTTCATACTATGTTCTTCTCAGTTAATGCTCTTTCCTCTGTCACTCTGTAATGTCTACAAAAAATGCTCGGTTCTATCTTTAACCAGTTTGATCATTCATGCATGAAATTTTCCTGTGTTCACATTAGGTGTCATTCATAATGAATCTCTTGTCTCTTATATAAAAATCATAACTCATTTAATTTCCATGCTTCATATTTTTCCTCTTAATCTCTATCATTGGTTTTGTCACCTAAACCTTCCTCGGTAGCTGGGTTAAAAACACGTTTCAATCTTTTTTGTCTGATCTTCCTTGAATTTTCATAACTATTCGATCATCATAAAAAATCTTATCATTTACCGTGGAATCATCAATTACCAACTCATCATTCTATTTGGCCTTAGTTTGATTTAAATGCTCGGTCAATACCATGTTGTGTCGGCGATCCATAGCTTGGATAACACAGTGCTTGGTATACACTATATTTACTCAGTGTTCACTATCTCTCCATGTCTATAGAACTTTCATTCTACAACTACAAAATATTTTATCTCTCCCTAGCTTGAATATATAAAATGTTTCAGGATTAAAAAACTTACCATGCAGACTCTCCCTGCAATTTTGACTCTTCTATTCTTGAATCTCTCTGTAGATAGATATGTCATTTCTCCCTTTATCATTCTCTTCCTTTGATAAATAGATATTTCATTGATCATTCTCTCCCTTTTAAAACAATTCCAAAAAGAAAATATAAAGCTCTTTAGTAGCCAAAAATATCTCTGGTTTTCGGTGCAGTAAAATAAGTACCTTGTAGTGTACTGATATATCTTTGTCAGTCCAGTTTAGCTTTGCATCAACATAATTGATATTCTGATTACATGTAGGTTTATTCAACCTCCTATTCATCTTAGTGACCAATAAACAAGGGATTAACCCTTATTCCACCCCTCAAGTACTCAAATGTATCCTTCGGTAAGGATTTGGTAAATATGTCTAAAAGTTGATCTTTTGATTGTACATATTCCAGTATAACTTGTTTAGCTTGTACTGGTTCCCTCAAGTAGTGATATTTGATGGATATATGCTTTGTCTTTGCATGAATCACATGGTTATTCTAAATATTTATTGTACTAGCATTATCACAATAAATTATCATCGGGTCAGTGATCTCTTCATTCATACCTTTCAAAAGTTGTTTGATCCATGCAATGTTCAAATAGTTTGCAGCAGTAGCAACATAATCTGCTTTTGCAATTGACTGAGATATGTATCCTTGGTTTTTACTTATCCAAGTAACTAATCTCTCTCCTCTAAAGAATTCTCCACCAGTAGTTCTCTTTCTATCATCAATGTTCTGAGCCTAATCAACATCTATGTAAACTTTCAGTTTGAACTTGTCATCTCTTTTGTACCACAATCCATAGTCTTCAGTGTTCTTTATATATCTAAAGATTCTCTTTACAATAGTCATATGTGATTCTCTGGGATTAGCATAAAATCTTTCTACAATTCCAACTGTGTGCGATTTCTAGTCTTGTGTATACAACATACATCAACTTTCCAATCATAGATCCATACAATGTTTGATTTACCTCAGGTGTCTTATCTTCTTTTGTCAGTCTGCATCCTGTCACCATAGGTGTTTTGACTGGTTTTGATTCTTCCATTCTGAATGTCTTCAATACTTCCTGGATGTATTTTGATTGAGTAATATAGATGCCTTCATCCTGTTGTAAGATTTTCAAGACAAGAAAAAATTTGATATTTCCAAACATTGACATTTCAAATTTTTTCCTCATTTCATCAGCAAATGATGTGCATAGGTTATCATTTCCCCCAAATATAATATCATCAACAAAAATTTCAAAAATAAGAGACTTATCATCATTTCCTCCTTTTAAATACAAATTGTTGTTATCACTTATTCTAATAACAAATATTAATAAGATGGGAGTGTAGTCTTTCATACCATGCTCTTGGTGCTTGTTTCAAACCATACAATGCTTTATGTAACTTACATACCATGTTTGTCTTATTAGGATCAAAAAATCCTTCAGGTTGTTCAATGTATACCTCTTCTTCTAGTATTCCATTCAAAAATGCAGATTTAACATCCATCTGATATAATTTGAATCTGTTATATGTTGTGTATGCAAGTAATATTCTAACTCCTTCAAGTCTAGCAACAGGTGCAAAAGTTTCTCCATAGTCAATACCTTCTTCTTGTGCATACCCTTTACATACTAGTCTTGATTTGTTTCTGGTTACATCTCCATTCTCATCTAATTTTTTCTGAATATCCATTTGGTGCCAATGACATTCTTATCACAGTCTCGGTACTAATGTCCATATTTTTTTTCTGTATCTGATCAATTTCTTCATTCATTGCATTGATCCATTCTTCATTTTCAAGTACATCTCTGACATTTTTAGGTTCAAATTCACAAATTAAACATGTGTTGTCTTTCAAATTACTTTGTGTCATCATGCCAGCTCTTTTATCTCCAATAATATGATTATGTGGATGATGTCTTCTTACATATTTTGAAAGTATAGGTTCAATTATTTGTCCTTCATTATGTTCTCTATTAGGTTCATTGTGATCTTGATCATGATCTTCAGTTGCAACATTTTCCTAATTCTTGGTTGCTGCTTCATGTTGCTCGGTGACATTAACCTGTTGCGCGGTAACATTAGGAATCTGCGTGGGCAAAGTGTCAAGTTCTTCCATGTATAAAAATTTAATGTAATCTTCTGGTTCTTTCATGCTTTCCTCATCATTCTTCTCAGCAAATTCATCAACTCTCACATTTGCACTCTCAATGATCTTCTTAGAAGTCTTGTTCAAACATTTATAAGATTTTCTCTTAGTATAATATCCAATAAATATTCCTTCATCACTTTTTGAATCAAATTTACCATTTTGATCATCTTTCAGAATATAACAAGGACTTCCAAATATTCTAAAATAGCTCACATTAGGTGTATAACCATACCATAGCTCATAAGGTGTCTTGTTTGTATCTTTCTTCAGTTGTACTCAGTTCAATGTGTATACAATAGTACTAATAGCTTCTCTCCAGTAATTTTGTACAACATTCTTTTCAATCATCAGCGTTCTAGCACAATCCATAATTGATCTATTTCTCCTTTTAGCAATTCCATTCTGCTCTGGTGTCCTTGGTACAGAAACTTGTCTCTTAATTCCATACTCATTACAAAGTTAGTGAACTCATCAGAAATAAATTCACCTCCTCTATCAGATCTCAAACATTTTAGTTCTCTACCACTTTCTTTCTTCACTTTAGCTTTGTATGATTTGAACATCTTAAATGCTTCAGATTTTTCTTTTAAGAACATGCCAGTCATCATTCTAGAGTAGTCATCAACAAATAAAATAAAGTATCTATCACCATAATAAATCTGTGTTCTCATTGGTCCACATAGGTCTGTGTGAACTATCTCCAAAATATCATTAGATGAGAAATTCTTTCTCTTAAAACTAGATTTTGACAATTCTTGCACATTACATGGTCAGGTTTAGATAAACTCGGTAAGCCTCTAACTTTTATTTTCTTACTAAGCTTAACCATGTTGTCAAAATTTACATGAAAAAGCCTCTTATGCCAAAACCATACATCTTCATTATTATCCATTAAGCATGTAGTTTTAGCAGTTTCAAGATAGAATAGATTACCTTTTAATTGTTCACCAGTGTTGATCAATTTTCCAGTTTCATCATAGATTCAGAATTTTCTATTCTCAAATGCAACTCGATGACCTATGTTATTAAACTGTAAAATAATCAACAGATTATGATTAAGTCCTTTCACCCAATATGCATTCTCACACTTGAATTGATTTTTCAGCAATATAGTACCTTTTCCTTTTACTTGACAAGGTGTATCATTTCCCATTCTAACATATCCACCATCATAATGCTCAATAAATTCAAATTTTCCTTTATCTCTAGTCATGCGATGTATACAACCACTATCAATAACCCAAATGTCATGCTTACTAACTTTAGAAATAAGTGTTGTTTCAAAATACCTCCCATCTTCTTCTGAATCTTCTTTCAAGGCTATAAATATTGTCTTAATATCTTCATCAGTCTCTGAACCGGTATCATTATCTTTATCTTCAGAAATGTAACAAGCCTTCTTGCCTTTGTCTTTGTAATCTCGGTTATTCCTTCTATCATACTTTCGGTTACTTCTATATTTTTGATCATCCTTTTTGTCATTAGATCTTTCATTTCTTTCATCATTCTTTCTGTTAGGGCATCGGGCAGCAAAGTGTCCAATTTCTTTACAATTAAAGGATATCAAAGGTAGTTTACCTTTATACCTTTCTTTTCCTTTGTGCATTCTTCTAACCATTAATTCTTCAAGTTCATCAAGTTCTTTATCATCACTTTCACTGTCACTGTTATTTATTATCATGTGTTTGCTACTAGATTTACTAGTTTTTAAAGAAGACATAAATGAATATTCCATAGTAGGTACCAAACCATTGTCAAAATTATTCAGCTCAAAAGAAATTAGTCTACCAACAAGACTATCAACAGTAATATTGTTTTTAGGTGCTGCTCTCATTTCATGTATTGAAAATACTCTTATAGAATAAATAGGAAATAAGGTTCTAAGAAACTTACTCACAATAGTGTCTTCATCAATAGTTCCACCTGCTCTAGAAATAGCATTCACAAGCTCCTTGATTTGGTTATTGTACTGTGTTATGTTTTCTCCTTCTTTCATTCTCATGTCATCAAATTTTCCTCAAAGTCTTTCAGCTTTAGCTCTCAGTACATTTGCATCTCCTTCATAAACTAGTGTAATCTTGTCCCACATATTCTTGGCCGATGTACATGTCTTGATATCCTCAAATTTAGCATCAGTGAGTGAAGAATCAATTTCTACCATTATAATGGTGTGTTCATGTTTCTCTTTCATTTGATTAATAGTCAAGGGTCCAGTAGGTAGGATGAATTTAGTATCAAGGTATATTTCAATGTCATCTCCAATCCATGATAGGTATAGTCTCATTCTTCTTTTCCATGTTGAGAAGTTATCCTTGTTCGGCTTTGGTGCATCTCTCTTATACATCTTGATCTTTTGCTTAAGTCCTTTAAAACTTTCCTTCTAAACACTCTATGCTCTGATACCAATTATTAGAATAACTAAGAAGGGGGTGAATCAGTTAGTTCTCAATTATCCTATAGTCCCAAATTATCCCAGATGTATATAACAAAAATTTTAAACATATAAATCAACTCGGTGAAATGTAAAATATATTCTCAAACTTTAGTCTAAATAATTTATCTATTCATCTACCAAGTAGCAGTACATTAATATTGTGATTACCAATCAATGCAATACGTAATGTGTAAAGAAAAATAATAATCCACAATAATCATACACATTGACACATAGATTTTTAATGTGGAAACCCTACTAAGGGAAAAAACACCTAGGACCAGTAACCCAAAATATTTCAATCTTCTAAAGTGAGCTCGGTTAAGAGCCAACCCTGTTAAAGGTTACAATGCACACTATTAAATGTGGCCTCGTTAGAGGATTTAAAATTAACAGTTCTTTCTTGACCAATCATTCACTACGGATTCAACAAGAAAACACTCAACATTCATTAGAATTTCATAATAAAGACTTTCACGTCCTACTCGATTAAGAGATTTATCTGTAACAATGGTTAAATTAATACGATAATCATCTGATTCAAATACAACTTTTTTTGCATATTTTTAGATCTATGCTAAGTACATAATACCTCTGACCAATTTGTTCACTTCAGTTCATCTGATTCTTCATACTTTATTCTGCTTGGTTAATGTTCTTTCCTTTGTCGCTCTGTAATATCTGTAGAAAATGCTCGGTTTTGTCTTTAACCAGTTTGATTAGTCATGCATGAAATTTTCATGTGTGTGCATTAGGTGTCATTCATAATGAATCTCTTTTCTCTTATATAGACATCATAACTCATTTAATTTCCATCCTTTAGATTTTGCCTCTTAATATCCATCGTTGTTTTTTCTACTTAAACCTTCGTCGGCAGTTGTGTTAAAAACATGTTTCAATATTCATCGTCTGATCTTCCTTGAATTTTCATAACCATTTGATCATCATAACAAATCTTATCATTTACCTTAGAATCATCAATTTCTAGCTCATCATTCTAGTCGGCCCCAGTTTGATTTAATTTCTTGTTCAATACCGTGTTGTGTCAGTGATCCCTAGCTCAGTTAACACTGTGCTTGGTATACACTGTATTTACTTGGTGTTCACCGTCTCTCGATGTAGAAAGAACTCTTCATTTACCGACCACATAAACTTTGTTTATTCTAGATATTCAATCCATGATAGATGTTACCATTATGATACTCAAATAATTTGACATCAATGACAATACATTAACTAATAATGTCAATCATCATATCTGTAACTCGGTTGATTATCAACAAAATGACTTCAAACATACAATCAGTTGTAGTTCATCAGTTTATCCTCCTTAAGAGGATGTTTCCACTTTAAACACGCCTAATTATAAATGGTGGCATTAATACATTTGTAAGCTACTTTGTAACTTCTCTCCTCATCTCTATTTAAGTTATGCTCCTCTCTCTCATTTCTACATGATGTTATTGTAAATGAGTCTCTCTCTCTCTCTCTCTCTCTCTCTCTCTCTGGATTTGCCTCATTAATTATTCACAAGGATATTTTTCTTTTCTTTTCCCCTTTAAAAAAATATTGTCTCCTTGTCTTGGTTCTTTAGTTGATTGCTCCAACTTTATGCATTTCTCATTCAAACAATATTCTCTTCAATTAACTCTCTTGGGTTCTTGTTCATTTCTTTTCTCTAGATGTAAAATCTCCACCTCTGTCAGCTCTTAGACACTTCAGCTTCATACCTATCTCAGTCTCAACCACAACTTTAAAAATATTGAATTTTTAAAATGCCTCACATTTTTCTTTTAAAAATGTAACCCACATCATCCTTGAATAATCATCAACAAATAAAATAAAGTATCTATCTTCATAGTAACTTCTAGCTCTAGCCGAACCACATAGGTCAGTATGCATGAAAACTAACAATCCACTCAAAGAATAAATATTACTTTAAAAAATTTATTTATTTATCTTACCCAACTGGCATTCCTTACACATTACATTACTAGGCTTCAACAATCTAGGTAAATCTCTTACTGCATTTGTAGTGCTTATCTTCACAATGTTATCAAAGTTCACATAAAAAATCTCTTATGTCACAATTGAATGTCATCAATCTTATCAAACAAACATATATTCTCATAATTTTCCATGTGAAATACATTACCTCTTGTCTTTGTGCCTATTGCAATCTTAATTATAGTGCTTCCAATAATTCTACGCATTCCATTCTTGAATTCCAAGTGATATCCCTTATCAACTAACTGTCCAACACTCAAATGATTATGCTTTAAACCTTCAACATATAAAACATCATCAGTATTACTCTTACCATAAAGTATAATTTACTCTTACCATAAAGTATAATTGAACCTCTTCCCTTGATAAAATAGGGAGCATTGTTACCAAATCTAACAAATCCACCATCACAGTCTTCAAGTTTCACAAATTTGCTTTTGTCTCCGGTCATGTGATGTGAACATCCACTGTCAATAACCTAGTCATCCTTTTTATCTGCATGTGAAACCAAGGATCTCTCTTCATTAGGATTATCATCTCTGATAGCAATGAACACAATCTGATCTTATCTCTTCCCAGATTCATCATTGATTGCTCCTTCATCAACAACATAGTAACACTTCTAACATTTAGGCTTGAACTTCTTATTCTTGTACTTAGGATCTTTGTTAGGAGATCTAGAAGAAATGTGACCAATATTATTACATGAGAAACACTTAAAAGTAAAATTTCCTTCATACTTATCAGATCCCTTAGGTAGTCTCTTTGCAAATGGGGCTTCAAGCTCTTCGTGCTCTCTTTCTTCTTTCTTAATTTTTTCCCATTCATTAGAATATCTATCAAGCTTAGATGAACTTTCACCAGGGTCATATCTTTTCTTATCCTTAGAAATAGTAGATTTAAATGTATATTTAACTTAAGGACATTTATCTCTGAATTCACTCATTTCAAAAGAAGCTAACTTACCAACCAATGTATCTCTTGTCACAGTAGTCACAGTTCTTATTTCTTCAATAGAAGCAACTTTATGGTTGTAAGCAGGAGTCAAGGATCTCACAATTTTAGAAACAATCTCACTCTCCTCCAATGTTCCACTAGTGCATATAATTCCACAAACAAGTTCAGTGATCTTACCCACATAGGTAGTAATTTTCCCATCTTATCTCATCCTTAATGCTTCATATTTTCCTTTTAGACTTTGTAACTTGGCTTGCTTCACAAACTCATCTCCTTCATATAATATCTCTGACTTTATCCATACATCATCTATAGTCTATAATCCCAAAATATTTGTAGACTCAGAATCAAATAGGGCACTCTTCAAGGCTTCTTTTTCTCTCATATTATACTCGAATTATTTCTTCTCACCAGCAGTCACAGTACCAAGATCAGCAAGAGGCTTGTAATATTTATTTGTAACCAGCTAATGTTCTTCACTAATGCATCTCAAATGTGTAATCATTCTATCTTTCCATATAGTATAATTTTTTCCATCGAATCTCAAACTCTCCTTAAAGTTTGACATCCCAAATCTCCTCAAGTGGTCAAGCATCCCGAAGAGGACACTAGCTCTGATACCAACTACTAGACCTTAAAGAGCACACATAACTTATAGGGGGGGTGAATTAGTTATGTCATAGTAATATCCAACTTTAACCAACTTATAAACTTTAATCTCAGATCTGAATGATAAACATGAAATAAATATCATAACATAGTAATCAACATATAAGACCAATATTTTGACGTGGAAACCTTTTTAGGGGAAAAACCGCGATGGGGATGGAACCCACAAGATGAATGTACTCTGTTAAAAGTACTATACCCTTTTAGGAGTATTACAAAGGGGAATGTACATTAATTTGGGCACACTATCTAGATCTCACTGGTCAAATATAGTAAGGATCTCAATCCCAAGGAAGGCTTGCTGCCTTACAACAATCTTTGATCTCAAATCATAGAGGAGATACTGTCCAATCTCACAAACTAGAATATAACATCTCTGATATGCCAAAATAGTTCCAATGAAGTTTTAAAAATATTTTACTCAAGTGCAAATTCTACTCATACCTCTTATCTTCATCATCTCACACACTTACTCTATCTTCTCATGTTTTTGCATTTACAAATTATTACATATATATACACACATTACAGTAATTTATCCCAAATAGGTCATCTAAGGAGATAATTACAAAAAATTAATTCATTACATCTCAATGCTCCATGTGATCCATTGAATATCAGCTAAGACATATAAATGATCCATAACATTATCTTAAACATGCTCCAGATCCATAGATCATGCCACAAATCTTTGCAACATGCTACATCACCAAGTTAGCCAAGAACTTACAAGAACATCAACACGCCACATGAAATTAACTAAATTTGATCACATGATCCAATGTGATCTAGAAACATGAATAGGAAATCATCAGGAAACATCAAAAAGAAATGTGAAGTACCAAGACATCAACAGGAACATCTTTGTCATTAAATCCATTCACTTCTCTTCTTTGTTTATCAGGAACACTAATTAGCAACCATTGTCATAAAATAAAATTGGCTTTCTAATATCCAAATCATGAACCACTCAAGCTGAGGACACACATCCATGTCTTGAACTCACCACCAATTTAGAAAGCAATAATATTTTGCATAACCAATACACACCAATCCAAATACTAAAACATTGTCTCATCCTAAACAACCAAAATATAATTCTATGATAAATCCATCATAACTCTCTCAAATCAACATGCTAACCTCTTCCACTTGAAAAGAATCAAGTACAAACATCTAAGAACACAACTATACAATCGCAACATCAAATATTCAATAGAGTAGTCGTACCTCATAAATCATCTCACTAAATAAACCAAGAACATTTTCTTCAACAATAGGAATATGTTGACATCAATGAAAAAACATTAAGGCTAGCACATATATGCACAACCTGAACAATATCTCAGCAATCTCCAAAAGAATCATCATAGGAGCAAGGAGTATCGGAGGAAGAATTCAAGGAAAATTCAATGGAGGAAGTTACACCGATGTTAATATGTCCATCAAAGAAAGACCATGTTTATTCCATTGATGAAAAAGTTTGAATAAAGGTGATGGAATCATGAAAGACATCTTAGTCATCGATTAAGTCCTTGGAAGATTACTCTAATTACATAAAAAGGATTATTAACAAAATACTTACCAATCTAAATTTTATCCAAATAATATGTCCACTAAGTGTATCGAAAAAACACCTTACCTACTATACTCATTAAATGGGTTGAAGAAGTATCGACATAGGAAATACCAATGAATATTTGACCAGAGAAGCAAGAGCCATCAAAATGAATAAAAATAAACACTCTAATATCATATGTTACACCAATGACATACACTTGGATTTCATCGAGGAAACACATCATAAATTTGGCCAACGGTAAATATAAATGGACTAAAGGCACTCTAGCATTGGGCATCGATAAAGGTTATAGCAGTAACAAAACATAAGGAGATCGTATACGATCGTAAAATGTTTCACCAATGGTTTTCATTGGAAGAATTAGTATTATCAAAGGAGAAGAATAATTTTATGCCCGATGAAGCAAGTTACTCTGATAAGAGACATTGAGGGAACATATCATCAGTTATGTTGATCAATAAATAAAAGGGAAAAACATTAGTAACACATCATCAAGAGAGTCTCGGCGAAAGGCTCATCAGTGAAAGTAGGCGATAGGTTCATCAGTGGAAGTATAACTATCCAGATCGAGGGAGAAATATCTTAGTGATACCCTAAATTACTCTAATAGTAATTCCAATCGGAGCAACATATTTCAAGTTTCCTGATTATCAATTTGTGAGAATGCTAATGTATCGGATAAACCAATAACTTTGGAGTAGGTTTTTATGAGCCTTCCGATATAGTAATTTATTTCGATGGAAGTTTTAAGTAAAATTCTAAAGGATGATCATCAGAAGTTACCCTAATATAATTCAAATAAAGAGATGAAGTTTCTGTTAAAATTTTCATTGGAGAAATGTTACCCCGATGAGGTAGCAAAAATGAAAGGTTGCACAAAAATCTAAAGTGATCAAAGAAGGTTACGTCGATGATCCAAAGAGGATCCAAGTGACACAAAATACATTGAAGGGATGTCTGGAAAGATTCATTGATCAAGCAGTGAGACTAATAAATGACACACAAAAAATACATCGGTGTATCTCTTATTAAGTCCCAGCAATGAAAACAATTGTCATTTCAATATTTCAAAATTCAAAATAGGAGCATTGAATTTCCATTTGCACTGATATTTATGATTCACATGAGAAATTGCCTCAAAGTTACTCATCAAATTGAGAATTCATCAAACAAAATTGTAGAAGGAGGAACTATTGGAATAATTGATGCAGAGATTGTTGAGGGTTTATTGGTACAGGTTTGATGACAGAAGATCATTTATTATTTTTTCATTGATGTCAACTTGGGTTTGTAGTTGTTGACAATGTTCCTGATGTGCTGCTAGTATGAGTATAGATGAATTTTGTCTTGTAGTGGGAATTGGAGTGTGTGATCATGGTTGGAGACTTAGGGATGTCTCTAGCAGAATTCTATATGATCATATATGCTAGGAAAAAACATGGAGAAAGTTATTATTGATTGAAGAGAAATAGGGCAGACAGAAGAATAGATAGAGACGGACAGTGAATGATTTTATTGTTCTATCAAATTGGTATGAATTCAAGTGTTGTGGTCATGATATGTTTACCTTTACTAAGATATTTTTTTATCCTATGATCACAAAAGGATTGGAGTACTTTAACTCATTGTTTCAAATGATAGAAGATCATTTTGTGTCTAAAAGATAAATATTTTTTACCAGTTTAAGTAGTTGGTGCTAGATCAGTGTGTGATGGTGATGCAATCAGTTGCAGTGGATGTTTCTGTGATCTAGGTTTTAAGGTAACATGGCATGGTAGATTTTTAATGATTAATTTTTATTAAATTTCTTGAGGTGATCATATTCAATCATGTTTTTAAAGTGTGTTGAAGAAGTCAAAAAGGTTTGATTGTTCTTGATTTAATTTGATGTACAATGGATTTGAAGGCCGACCTAAACTTGTAATTGAATGTTCTAGATTGGTAATATATTTTAGGGTTTAAGGATTGAGCAGGAAAGATTTTAATTCATTTCATAAGGAAGTTAAATTCCCCAATGGACTTGTAATATATTTATATGTAAATTGATTCTTTATGCAAGTGTAGATCGTGGATGCCAAGGTGTGGTCGAGTGAAGAGAGAAGATTTTCTACAAGAAGCAGAAGTATTATGTTTAATTGGATCTAAACAGTCAAAGGAGGCATGATACACTTGGATCATTATACGTTTTGATACCTAATAGTTTCTGCAACAAAATACCTTAACCAGGTAGACTTTAACAGGTATAATTTTTAAATCCTTTAACCAGGTGACTCTTTAACTAGGGTTTAAATGCTTTAACAACGTTACTCCTAAAAAGGAAAATATTCTAACAGGGCTAGAGGTAAATCCCTTAACTTGGTGACTCCTAACAAGGTTTTCTCCTAACTAGGCATCATTGTAAGCTCCTAACAAGGCTAGGCCTTTAATAGGGCGCATTTCAAAAGAGTGCAAATACTGGTGGGTGTTAATTCCCATCGTATTTTTTACCCTTAATCAGGTTTTCCATGATAACTACTAGTGTTATTTTATTTCATGTGTGGACGATTGTTTGGTTTCTTTTTTATTGCATGAATAAGGTTTTAAGTTGATGAATGTGGTTTATGGTGTTTAATGAATTGTGCACATTTTTAGATCTGACTAATTATTTATTTCCTCGCCCCTCTCATTAATCTTGGACCTTATTGTACTAACAATTGGTATCAGAGCCTAGGTCCTCCTTGTGGTAAAAGCTTATCAACTTGAGGAAAAGATCTAATGATGAAGAAGGAAGCTCATAAGTTTACAAGATACAACTACACATTATGGAGTGATGGGATGAAGATCTATCTGAAATGCATAGGGCCACAAATCTAGAATCATGTGGCTACAAGATATATAGTTCCTACAAGGATTATTGATGAAAATCAATTGAACGAGAAATGGGAGAACATACAATCACTAGAAGAAATTGTAAGTACCTTGTCTGATACTGAGTATGTTGACATTCATAGACTTGAGACTACCTTTGATGTTTGGGAAATTTTGAAGCTAATCTATAGTGGAGACAAACACGTGCAAAAATATAGGGTAGACATCTTGAAGGGAAACTATCATAACATGAAAATGGTGGAAAGTGAGAACATTTCTCAATATGGATGAAGAATAAAGGACCTAGTTGGTGCTATAAAAATTTCCATTGGTAACATTGAAGAAGGTGATGTGGTAAGTGAAATTTTGAGAACCTTGCTACCTTCTTATGCCATTAGAGTTTCTTCTATACAATAATTGAGAACATTTGACATTGTTTTTTTTGATGGGTTGATTGGTAAGCTCATTTCTTTTGAATTAAGTAACTATGATAAAAGTATGCCTAAAGTTGAAGATGATTTTAAGGCCTCTTTTTAATTAGCATCAGAGAAGGAGGGAAAATAGATAAATCATGAAATTTATTCTAGGGGACTTGAATCTATCTTGGATGAAGAAAAGAAGCAAGAAGAACTTGAAGAGTTACTTGCATGAAGACTACCTAGAGTACCTGCTAAGTATAAAGGCAAGCTACTTTTGAAAAAAAAATCATGTAACAAGATAGGAAATCTTTCTGCCAGGTTTCCTAATGGTGAAAAGAAAGAGAAGATTAAAAGATTCAAGGGAAATGGAAAGAAACAATTATATATTGCAATAGATGAAGGTGTGATTGATGAAGAATCAGATGAAAATGATGAAGAAGTAGTGTTTGTTGCAATCAAAGAAGAAAGTTCTAGAGATGACAAGGCATTGGTCTCTCACATGGAACATGGTAATGTACGGGTCATTAATACTGGGTGTTCACATCACATGACCGGTGACAAAAGTATGTTCATAAAGATAGATGAATTTTGATGGTGGTGTGGTCAGGTTTGCAAGCAATACACCTTGCATGGTAAGAAGTAAATTTTCAATCTCTATGAATAGTAAAAGCAGTATTGGTGATGTATATTGGGTTGAAGATCTTACATATAAAATGTTAAGTGTTTGTAAGGTGTGTTGGTTCCAAAAGTGGTTTTACACTATAAGAAGCTACCAGTACACTCTTCAACAAATTCTATAGAGAAGCCAACTCCAATTATTAAACTTCCTAAGAGGACTAGACCAACAAACAGGGATATCGATTCCCTCTACACTTTAGGTTCTACAAAACATGGGCAGGTAGACCTTTAATGCCCTCAAATACACACATTAAACCCATGACTAGCATTAAAAAACATAAAACTCATATAAGGCTCAACAATAATAATAAAATACTAAGTAATGGCTAATTACTAGTTGATTCTCAATTGATATCGATCATGAGATAAAATAACTCAACTACATACTGAAAAGTAAAGATGTTTGTGATTTTAATCATTTTTTGTTGTAGCAAGAACCAACATGAGTCTGAACAACAAAACACTTATAAAACCCACAATATCTAAGATCAATGCCTCAGCCCATTTGGTATTTGAGTCATCATAAATACAATGTCATATAACAGGGTTTCATCAATAGCATATGATCTAAGAATATTTCCTTACAATATTATTCAACAACAATCCTAACCCAACCTACTTATCAAATCCTTGCACAATCCCAGCAAATTTGATACTTCTATCAAGCATTTAATTGACCCATTAGAACAAAACATGAACATAAAATCACATATCTCAAAATAAGACACTAAATGAGAATAACTCTTTGTTTTAATCCATTTAAAACTTGACTAATTTGCACATTGGAGAGATCTGAATCAAAATTATATTTCAAAAAAACTCTTTGATATCTCTGACATATAACATCAATACAACCTACAAACTCAAAACCTACAAAAGATTCAACATAAATACATCAAAATTGTTCTATAAAATGATTTTATGATGCTTCACATCTCTAGCTAATCTTACTACTGGAACCATAAATATCAGAACTATCTTCCAAACATCAAATTGGAACCCTTCCAACAGAGAAGAAAAAGGAATATATATAAAAGGAAAGAACTCCATATGTATCTACTATTGACACCTACTCATCCTCAAATTTGATTTGCAAAAATATCCTCCCCTGTCCAACTGACTCAAAAATATCAGATCTTGTTCCTTTTTCTATTAGGAATGAAATAAAATATTTCATTTAACAAAAACAATCCCTCTCACTGTAGTAAAAACACCTTTGTCACTTTATATTTTACCTGTTGGAGTTGATGAAAATTATCAACCCACAGCTCCCAAGAATCACCTACATGAAAACCTGTCACAAAAAGAGAGAAGCAAGAAAGCTATAGAGGCTAAAAATCACATATCAATGGAAGAGGAAACATATGATGACATGTAACTGATTAAATGTTTGAATATGTTAAGTTGATGATCATGTAAAGCATTAATTCAGTTAATGTATTGTATTTTCATTGATGTCAACTTGATATAATTTGTATGGTCATGGACATACTACCAAAGACTTCAACAAATCAATGAATCAAAGGCTATGCTATCAGTAATGTATAAAATTCATTTATTCACAAAGTGATTGTATACACCGACGGAGGGCACACCCACGATCAGAGTAAAAGAGAAAAGTCACAGTGTTACCCGATGAGAAAATGCATAGCATTATCGACGAGCAAAGTCATAGTGTTTCCCAATGAGAAAAGCATAGTGTAACCTAACAGACAAAATTACAGTGTTTCCTGACGGATGGATTTCCCAAAGACAATTGAAGTCACACCGACAGAACAGTTAGTTATCACCGATGACTAACTGAAGTGTTGACCAAAAGAAAAGAGAGTTTAAAAATGACAAAATGCTTAGTTTTCAAGAGCTATATATAGAGTTAACTGATACTTATCATTGTTTTAATCATCTAGATAAAGCCGAAGATAAGTAATTTATTTAAAGTTGATTTGTCCAGTTGGCAAGAAGATCTCATCGAGATAAAACTGGAGTTTTTCTTTAAATTTATTGGCAAGAATTGTGGAACACACCAAGATCAAGAAAGACAAGAAAAGGTAAAATCATGTCTATAAAAGAGACAAACCCAATTCATTATGAATGGTGGGGTGAAGAAAAAGAAGAGGAAAGATGCTAAAGAAAATATGAAGGAGAAGAAAGTCTTCATTCAGTCCTGATCAACAAGCTAAGGAAAGAGCTAGATTCTACAGACACCAACAAATAGTGAAACAAAAACACAGAGCAGAACAGTGTGGAGCAAAGGTATTGAATTGATGATATTGATCAGAGAGGTAATGCACTTACAATAGATCTGAAAATCTGCAATTCAAGTTGTATGTCTGAATAGATCACTTTAATGTTTCATTTTAACCATTGAAGCATAAAGTCTCTTAACCGAGCAAGACTTAACAATCTTCTATAATTGAGATACATCCCAAGGAGTATCAAAAATTTTGGTCATGCAAAGTAGCATTGGATATGCACGATACCTATTGACAGGCCAAGTGAGTGTTTGATCAAGGATGGTAGCATTAGATGTCAGATACTAAGTGACAAACTATCTTTCTAAATCCTCTAACAAGGTCATACCTAACAATGTGTTTGTAACCTTTGACAGGGTTGGCTCCTAACATAGCTCACTTCAGAAGATTGAAAATTTGGGGTACCAGTCCCAGTGGTTTTTCCCTTAATAGGGTTTCCACGTTAAAAATCCATGTGTTATGTGTTTATGTTTCATTATTTTACTATTTTACATTTCACATATGCAATTTTGGATTGATCGGTATACTCTATTTATTTACTGTGTTTTGGTAAATGAATGACTGCTTATCGGTAAACATACAGAAGAAGGTTTAACCAAGCAATATGACAAGTAGTAAATTGATATAAGTATTTCAAGGCATTCATCTTGTAGGACAGAAGATAACTAGAGGCATAATTTGTGGTTATAAGTTTTAAGGATTAATTTTTGAGGCCACTGATTCACCCCCCCCCCCCCCCNTTCCCCCCCCCCCCCCCTCTCAGTTATTACTAACAATTGGTATCAGATCTTGTGTGCTTAGAAGGAAGGTTTCAAGACCTAAGCTAAAGATCACAAGATAAACAGACGAGATGTGCCCAAGTTGAACAAGGACAATTTTGATTCATGGTAGAGCAGAATAAGACTCCACTTATCAGGTATTGGAAATGATGTTACTCAATACTTAGATACTAAATATGTGTTGCCCACAGGAGCACCCACAGTTGAACAAATGAGAGATACGCATAAAAACAACTGCATGATGATAGAACTTGCTTCCTCACTCTTTGATGCTGAATTTGAAGATGTCAAAACCTGCAAGAGTACAAAGAAGATGTGGGATAAATTGATGCTTGTACATGGTGGTGGCAAGAATTTTTTGAGAGCCAAGGCAGAAAGCCTTAGGGGAAAGTTTGATGATCTCAAAATGAAAGAAGGTGAAAACATCACATCGTACAACACAAGAATCAAAGAGGTATTCAATGCTATCCGAGGAGATGGAGGTGTACTAGAAGAAGATATTATGGTAAGTAAAATTTTAAGAAGCTTACTGCCTACTTATGCTATTAGAGTATCAGCCATACAAGAAATGAGAGCAGTATAAAATAACAATGTTACTCTAGATATTTTGATTGGAAGACTGATTTCATTTGAGATGAATAACTTTGATAATAGTGTCTTACCAAACATAGAGTCTACATTCAAAACTTCTATGAGAATAAGTAAATCAAGTCATAAAAATATTATGAGAAAAGATAGTGATAGTGAAAGTGAAGAAGAAGATCTTGATGAAATTGAAGCACTTATGGCTCGAAGAATGCAAAGAGGCAAAGTTAAATACAAAGGTAAATTACCACTTGTTTGTTTTAATTGTAAAGAGATTGGACACTTTGTTGCAAGATGTCCTAATAGAAGAAAAGATGATAGAAGTAATGACAAATCATTTGAGAAGAAGTCTGACACAAGTGATTATAGAAGCTATCGATAATAAGAAAGAAGAGATACCCAAGACTACAAGGACAAAGGAAAGAAGGCCAGTTACCTAGCTAAATGCAAAGATGAAGATACTAACACTGAATCTGATGAAGACATCAAGATGGTATTTGTGGCAGTAAAAGTTGATTTAGATGATGATGAAGAAAGGTATGTAAAAACTGCACTCATATCTAAGGTTAGTAAAAATGATGTCTGGATCATAGATAGTGGTTGCACTCACCATATGACTGGTGACAAGAAAAATTTTGAGACTTTTGAATACTATAATGGTGGTTTAGTAAGAATGGGTAATGATACACCTCGTCCAGTTGAAGGTAGAGGAACTATAATGTTGAATAACCAGATAAAATGTGAAAATGCTAATTGGGTAAATGGATTGAATTATAATCTATTGAGTGTTTCTCAGTTAAATAATTCAGGTCACAGAGTATCATTTGAAAATAAGAAGGCAAAGATCTTCAATAAGTCAGGAAGTCTGATTAGTACCGGTGAGCAGACAAAAGGTAACTTACTCTATCTAAATGATACTAACTCCACTTGTTTGATTTATACAAATGAAGACATATGGTTGTGGCACAAAAGATTGTGTCATGTGAACTTTGACAACATGATAAAGATAAGCAAAAAGAGAAATGTCAGAGGCTTATTGGCGATGACCAAGCCCGACAATATCATGTGCAAAAATTGTCAAAAAGGTAAGATGACAAAGTCTAGTTTCAAAATAAAAACCCATACATCTGATGCAATTCTAGAATTAGTCCATACTAATCTATGTGGACCAATAAGGACAAAGAGATACTATGTAGATAAGTATTTTATTCTCTTTGTTGATGACTTTTCTAGAATGATGACAGTTGTATGTGTATATTTTGTACCTGAAAAGAAAGACACGACACCTCAATAGATCATTGCATTAGATCAAAAAGGTTAGATAAGCATGTAAAACCAACTAATATCGACCTATTGTCTTCTAACTAAGAAGAGTGTGATTAGTAACATAATAGCCCTCAGATTATGCTACCATCAGTGACATATACGACTTAGCATGAAGGATTTTAGTTTAAAACAAGCTAAATGATGAGAAAACATGCATTCTTGCTCTAACAATGGAGATAATAACAATGTAAAAGCATGAATTATGAAGTGACATATGAGTTCTAACTTTAATCTAACAGCATAACAATACATTTACAATATGAGATGAACGCTTCTTTGCTCTCAAAAATGGCTTCTATTTATAGAAAAGAGAGAGAGAGAGAGAGAAAGAGAGAGAGAGAGAGAGCTCATTAATGAGTTGAGGGTCTCATTAATGGTGGTGTAAGAGCCATTAATGCCTTGGGCATTAATGAGGCATGGAGGAGACATAGGCTTACGACATCTTCATTAATGAGATATTAATGAAAGCCTTAAAAAGGCATGGGGAGTGTGTTAAGAGGGTGGCTTGAGAAGGTGGACTTGAGAAAGGAATCTTGAGATTCTTTGACTTTCTCAAGTGGGTTGAGTTGTTAATCATTCCTTAATGGAATGTGACAACATTAGGAGGTGGGTTAGGGTAGAATTAGGATTAGGATTAGATTAGCAAGGGTGAATGGGTTGAGAAGGGTTAGAACCCAGGGTAGAAGTGGTTGAGATAGGTTAGGTTGGGGTTTAGGAGAATGTTAATTAAATGAATTAAAATTATTTAATTCATTCAAAAATAGGATTTTAATTATTTAAATAATTTAATTACTTTTTAATAATTAGGGGACTATAGCCATTTTAATTAAATTAAATAGGCTAGGGGAATGGGTTATTTTGCAAGTGGGTAATTGATTTAGGGGTTTATTTAATTATTTTATAATTAAATCCTATAGCCATATTTGATTTTGATATGATTTAAATGGTTTGAATTGATTTGAATTGTTTGGCTATAATAGTTAATATAAATTAGTGATAAAAATCACCTAGGACATTAAATTGATTCGAAGAATTATGCCAAGCAGTAACAGGGTCATTTGGACATAATCAAGGGTATGATCACACTTAAGGCAAATAGGGTCCATAGTTGGAATAGACCAAATTCAAGTGGTTACATTTTCCACTCTTTGAATTGATGTGCAAGCAGCGCATTGATTCAAAGAAAGTTTTTGATTTTGACTTCTGAAAGATTGAAAATCCCGTTCTTGGTTGTCGAACAAAATGTTGATGAGATCAGTCTCACACTTGATCAAACCAAACTGATAGAATTGATTTTGAACTTGGTTGTCATCCAAAGATCAATAAAATATTTTAAAAATACCAATTCTGAACTTGGTTGTCGTCCAAAAATTGATAATACTGATTGTGAACTTGGTTGTCGTCCAAAAAGCTAGTACAAAGCTACCAGGAGCTTTTAATAAAAATCTTCTAAAATGAGGAAACATAAAATATTCAGCTCATGAGAACCAAAGCTTTCTATCCCACAGTTCCAACTTTAGTCAAGGAAACTGTTATGCCCCTAGTTTGTTTGATAACGAAGTCATTTTGATGTTGTTTTGAGCAAAAATTTAATTAATGATAGTGTGATCATGCCCCCTTGGGAAAAAAATTGAAGGAAAAGAATAAAATCCCTCTATTGAACTAATGTATCACTTGCAGGAAGCGGTTTAGGACAAGAAAGAATGGAAGAGAAGAAGTGAAAAAGAAGGTGTGTTTAAAAATAAACACATAATTATCAAGTTAATTACGTGAAAATATGAGTAATTAGACTGATAAAATGATGTTAGACCAAGATTTATGATAAAATGTGCAATTTTGATCAATGTTTGAAATAAATGGAGCCAATCTGCAGTTTTTAAAATTGTCATAAAAATGGTACTGTGCTACTGAAAACATCATATGCACTTTTGATTTGGTTCCTGATTGATCTGAAAAAGAACATAAATGTAGTTGTAGTTATCTGGGAGGAGTTTTGGAACTCCTAAATGTCTCAAAAGACCAATATAAGCCTCCAAATTTACCATTTCACTATTCATTTTCACTTTCAGCCATAGTAATTCAGAGAGCTCTACAGAGAAGATGGTAGTCCCTATGAGGAAGCACCATTTCAAGATGAGCCATCGACATCAGTGTCTAGCTGACTACCCACCGTCGGTAAGTGCTCGACAAACTACCCTATAAATTTTGTAAATTTCAATTTTATGCATTTTTGTGGCTTTTATGGCCATTACAATTTTGAATCACATCTGGGATGTCAGATCGCATCCTACAAATCCTGTGTCACATCTGGTTTTTCTTAGATCGCATCTGGTTTTTCTGGATTCCTGCGTCGCATCCGGTATTTCCCAGATCGCATTCATTTTCATTGCTTTTGTCTTGTTTTTAGTAAAAACCCATCAGTGCGTCACACCTTGTTTGCTTAGGGTTGCACCCCGCATTTAGGATTGCATCCCATATTTTGGGGATCGCATCCTATAAACTCAGTCGCATCCTGTATTTCTAGGATCGCATCCAGTAAAATAGATCATACCCTTCTATTTCAGAATCATTTCTGGTTAGGAGACTTAGAATTTCAATTTTTCAAACATATTTGCGTGTCACAAACTTGGAATTACTTAGTTGATTAGGAGTCTACCCCTATATCGTAGATAGGATACTGATGTATTGTCATTTTTGTCCAAAATAGGCCCAGTTTGAGGTAGTCGCATTTTGCGGCACTTACCCTACTCACGTACTTGCATTGTTTGGATGGTTGTCAGATAAGGAGCAGACTACCGTGATCTGATGTGGATTGTGATCGTTGATGGGTTTACCCGAGATCAGGGTAAACCATGGGTTGTTGACTGCTCTGGCTGAGAGATGGCACTCAGAGAACAACACATTTCACTTACCGACTAGAGAGATTATAGTGACCTTGGAGGATGTCTGGAGGATACTTCGGGTACCAATGATTGGACATGAGGTACATTTTGAGTCGATGGTGACCGTGGCGATTGGTGTTGTGCGGAGATATTTCTAGGATGATACCATAGATCAGAGATACCTATCATGGGATTACATGGTCGATCATTATGATCATTTATCAGTGTATTTGGAAGGTCTAGTAGGTGGCATCCTGATGCCTAATAGGGGCCAGCATAGATTCATGGTCGGCTAGGTAGACATGATAGAGCAGATGGTGACCCACCGTCAGAGATTTTCTTGGGGCAGTTGTATCTTAGCTCACAAGTACAGAGAGCTACATGAGACAGTATACCACTATACTTGGAGCATGACCATAGGAATTCTTATTCTGTAGATTTGGGCCTGGGAGCACATCCCTGTGACATGGTCGATTGTAGATAGATAAAGGGCTCCAGAGTAGCCCTATGTTTATATGTATGCAGGTCTTCTTTAGTAGCCCCATTTGGGAAAGATTGAGTACTGGTTTCAGTTGTTTGATGATATGACAGAGGTCATTTGGTGACCATATTTATATTGTGAGGTGTAGACCTTAGATACCTGACAGGTGCCTTACTTGTGTTAGAGCCGATACCTTATTGGCAGGACCAGATACATCATAGAGCGATTTGTAATTACCAGAGTGCTGAGGCAGTATGGTCGTCGATAGGGAAAGACAGAGGATATTGCTGTATACACCCAGACCAGAGATGAGACACCATTATGGGGTGTACAGTTGATGTATGAGACAGCACACCAGGAGATCCAGGATATGGTAGTAGTAGATTGGGATCTCCGTCCCAATGTAGCTGACGTAGGTGTGTCAGATGGATATGCTACTGAGAGACTTTAGTACCCCTTTCCTCAGTTCACTGTTCCCGAGGAGATTATTCCTCGTATAGAGGAGCCTTTAGACTATGATCTTGATGATCGACCAGCTAGGGGTAGGGGTGGTGCGCAGAGAGACAGGGCTCCTAGCAGGCATGGAGGGCGTGATGGTGGTAGGGATGGAGGTAGGGATGGTAGAGATGTCAGGCATCCTCCTCCCGATGATGGTCCTGATGGAGATGATAGAGGAGGAGGTGGTGTGGCAGTCAATATAGGGGGAGCTAGTGGAAGTGGGCAGGGTAGGCGCCAGAGGTTCAGATTTGTGGCTCCTCGAAGAGATTCTGGACCTTTTCTTATAGGAGAGTAGTAGTGACAGAGGCATCAGGGGTCACAGGATAGAGGACAGGACAGGTCTTAGGAGCAGGATGTAGGTAGAGATGGAGATCCGCTATCCAGATGTGAGCAGGAGAGGGAGCTGTTAGGAATAAGGTGTCTCAACCTTGGATAATTCCTATTCTTATTATTTGTTTTGTAAAATGTACTTTCTTGCAAATAATGTAATTAAGTGTGAGTGTACATGTCTAGTTGGCATGTTGATGTGT
>MU225848.1:796462-810588 GCA_018584345.1 Thuja plicata
TAATTATTTAAACAATTTAATTGTTTTTTAATAATTAGGGGACTATAGCCATTTTAATTAAATTAAATAGGCTAGGGGAATGGGTTATTTTGCAAGTGGGTAATTGATTTAGGGGTTTATTTAATTCTTTTATAATTAAATAATATAGCCATGTTTGATTTTGATATGATTTAAATGGTTTGAATTGATTTGAATTGTATGGCTATAATAGTTAATATAAATTAGTGATAAAAATCACCTAGGACATTAAATTGATTCAAAGAATTATGCCAAGCAGTAAGAGGGTCGTTTGGACATAATCGAGGGTATGATCACACTTAGGGAAAATAGGGTCCATAGTTGGAATAGACCAAATTTAGGTGGTTACAATAGTTATGTTTCTAAAAGATAAATCAGAAGCATTTAAGATGTTTAAATGGTACAAAGAAATGGTTGAGAAACAAAGTGGTAAGGAATTAAAATGCTTAACATCAGATAGAGGAGGGGAATTTATTTTAGATGAATTCACTAAATTTTTTAATGAAAATGGAATCAAAAGATAGATCTCTGCACCAAGAACACCACAGCAAAATGGAATTGTTGAAAGAAGGAAGAGATCCATAGTTGATTGTGCAAGGACACCGATAATAGAAAAAGGGATCACCCAAATCTTCTGGAGGGAAGTTTTCAGTACTGTTGTTTACACATTAAATAGAGTACAATTAAATAAAGACACCAAGAAGACACCATATGAGCTTTGGTATGGTCACACACCCAATGTAAGTGATGCCAAGTGTGCAACTGGAAGCTTGTCAAAGGTCTCAAATAGGGAAAGGTACCCTAGATCACCAACTTTCAAAGCCAAAATGCTTAATACCTATCACAAGTGTGGGAGAAGGACTTGGTTAAGGTTATCACAACCCCAAAACCCCAAGGGTAACCTAATCACTAGGTTTCACCAATCCTTCAACACCAACTACCAAGGTTGGTATCACAAGCAAATGACCCTCATTCACAAGAATACCCCAAAGTGACATATAGGACTAGGGGTGACCTATTCTTGTAGGTATGGTCTATTTAGGTCCCTATTGAATAGTTCCAATGGTTCTTTCACTCAAATGCAATCCATAAGACATGGTCGCTTCACAATCACAAGACTATGCTTGTAGCCTTTTTCAGAGGGAATTTCGATCTCAAGTGAGATTCTTCCACATGACCCTATGAATAGGTTGGGGATTCAGACACCCTTTATGGCCTATGACCTAGGACTCAATCCCTAGAACTTTAAATTGAAAATAAGATAGAATGACACACCAAATTGCTCTACCGATTAGCCCTAATTAGGCCACCCTTTACGCTACAAGTTTTCTTTAGATGCATCCAATGCCAAAAATTATTATTGTATCATGTGAGGGTGTGCACAAATGACTCTTCCTCTAACTTAGAGCTTCTGGTCAATCCCCAAACAAAATTTATGACTGTTGTCCTAATTCTGTGAGGGTGCATACATAAGGATATACACCTAGGGCATCACTTTTCTTCCACTTCCCTGCAACTTCAAGAACCTATCTTGCATAATATCAAAGAGAATAATATCAAAAATCTTTCCACCAAGGTCCATTAAATTCCCATGGTGGAAAGGATAAATACACTTAATTTACTAAGAAAACCCTGAATTAGGGCCTACAATCTAGGCAGTGAGTTTGAAAATGGAATAACTTTCAAACCAAGATTGATCAGCACATGAGACCAAGACCAAATGGAATTAGATTCATACCCCTAAATTTTTGTGTCAGACTAACATGCCCCTCTATCCATACCCGACTGTACACGGTGACTGTTTTCTTCAGAATGCAAGACAATAGTTACTTTTATTGATTTTCAAATATCAAAGTACATCATCCACCTACCACCCACCTGAAAGGGCTAATGTAGGCACTCCCAATGGTTACATAATAATTCTAAACTGACTTGACCATTTGGGAGTTGGTTTTTGAAAAGTTGTTAAGTTTTCTCAAAAGTTACTTGACAACTTTTGAGCAACTTTTACATTTTTTGCAATTTTGCAAATCTAATGACCAAATTTGGTCAAGATTTTATTTAGGTGATCCCTAGTGGATCAAAACACTAAAAAATCAAAAATAACCTATTCCTATGGTTTGGTATCATTAATGATTCATAGTGACCCAAGGGCTCATAATGTGCCAATCTTGGTACTATGGCCTTACATGGTGATCCAGTGTCTAATCCTAATGTCGTAGCATTTGTAAAGGCCCCTTAGGACCTTGAGAGAACCCCTAGGGTCCATAGGTATAGTTTTTTTAGTTTGGGTTCTCCTACACCATACTCCCCATGAGATTTGAACTAGTTCCCACTTGAGGATAGCTGGTCAACAATGGTTCCATGTTGTTGGATCTGGTCCTCTATCATCCAGGTAGCATCTATTGAAGGGATTCCTTTCCATTTTACTAAGTATTACATGTACTTGGTCTTTCTTGTCTTCTTCAAAAATTTGGTTTCCAAAATGGTGTCTAGTTTTACTTGCTTTCTTGGTGGGAGATCTATTACATAGTCTCCACCATCTTCAACTTGTGATCCCTACATATTGACAATGTCTGCAACACATTTGTAAGGGGTGAGGTCTGCAATATTAAAAATGAGAGAAATCAGTAAGGTAGGAGGCAACAAAATATCATAAGTATTTCCACCAATCTTGGTGAGGATTGTGTAAGGACCAATATTCTTCATGTGCAACTTGGAATATCTATCTTTAGGGAGTCTCTCCTTAGGTATTCCCATACCTTATCTCCAACTTTGAAGTGAACTTCTCTTCTCCTCTTGTCTGCTTGTGCTTTGTATTTCATAGTGGATTATTGTAGTCATTATTTTACCTCTGTCTGCATTTTAGAGATTAGTTTGGCTAACTCCTCTCCTTGTGCACTCACTCTGAAATTAGATGGTAATTTTACTAAATCCAATGGACCTTTAGGATGAAGTCCATATACTATTTGAAATGGTGTCTTGCCAGTGGACCGGTTCATGGAGTCATTGAATGCAAACTCTGCCTGAGGGAGGATCATGTCCCAACTTTGTGTGTACTCTTTGGTTAGGAATCTCAAGAGGTTACCAAGTGACATGTTTACCACCTTAGTTTGTCCATCTATTTAAGGGTGGTATGCTGAACTATAAGTCAGATTTGTGCCCAACTTTTTGAAGAGTGTCCTCCAAAAGTGACCCTGAAATTTTGCATCTCTATCAAACACTATTATTTGTGGTAGGCCATGTATCCTAACCAGTTCCTTAAATAATATGTGTGCTATGTGAGAGGCATCATTTATGCTCTTGCAAGGAACAAAATGCACCATTTTACTAAATCTGTCCACTATTACAAAAACACTATCATAACCCTGCTTTGTCCTTGGCAAACCCATAACAAAATCCATAGAAATTGATTCCCATGGTCTAGAGGGAATTGGTAGGGGTTGATACAAACCTTGGTTATTGGATACACCCTTTGCTTGCTGGAAAATAGTACAAGACTCAACAAATTTCTTAATTTCATTCCCCATCTTTAGCCAAAAATAACTTCTTTTTACTAGTTCAGTGGTCTTATCTATGCCAAAATGTCCTCCTAATCCACCACAATGTTTTTCTTTAATGATATTTGTTCTCATGGAACATTTAGGAATGCACAATTGGGCTCCTTTAAACAAAAGTCCATTCTGAATCAGAAAATCAGAAAACTTAGTATGGTATTTGCCAACCATTTGTGTGCATACCTCAAAGACTTCTGCAAATTCTAGATCATCAGCATATAGGTGTTTCAAGGAATCAATCCCAACACTCTGAAGTTGTATTTCTTCAGCCAATATGATCCTTCTACTTAGGGCATCATCCACTTTGTTTTCCACTCCTTTTTTATGCTTTATGTTGAAGGTATATGCCTACAACTGCTCCAACCATTTGATATGTTTGACTCCAAGTTTCTCTTGGCTGTTTAGAAAACTTAAGGCATGGTTATCAATATAAACAATGAATTCTTTAGGGAATAAATAGTGTCTCCATTTTTTCAAGGCTTGCACCATTGCATAAAGTTCTAAATCATAAGTAGAGTACTTTTTCTTGGAATCATTCAATTTTTCTGAGAAAAATGCTATGTCTTTACGTTCTTGGCTCAATACTGCACCTATGGCCAAGTTTCTTGCATCTGTTTCAACTGTGAATACCTTGGTGAAGTCAGGGAGTACCAAGACTGGGTATTGTGCCACTTTGTTCTTGATATATTGAAAGGCATCTGTTGCTTCTTTAGTCCACTCAAATCTGGTCTTCTTTCCACCTTTTATTGTATCCAACATAGGAGCACACACACGGCTAAAATTCTTTATAAACTTCCTATAAAAAGTTGCTAAACCATGAAAACTTCTAACATCACCTTGGTTCTTTGGTGGAGGCCGGTTGACTATTGCTACAACCTCTCTGGATCCATTTTGTGAGTGCCTTGGGAGATGACAAAACCTAGGAAGATGAGTTCATTTTTCATAAACATACATTTTTCGAAGTTAATCACTAACTTGTGCTGATGGAGTCTTCTTAGAACTTGTTCAACATGATCAAGATGTTCCTCTTTTCTATGACTGTAAATCAGAATGTCATCCAAATATATGACCAAAAATTTTCCAATAAAATCAATAAAGACCTCATTCATTAATCTCATGAATGTACTAGGTGCATTACTCAAGCCAAAAGGCATAAAGGGCCATTCAAACAAACCTTCAGTTGTCTTAAATGTTGTCTTCCATTCATCTCCAAGATTAATCCTGATTTGATGATATCCTGATTTTAAATCAATCTTAGTAAAGTAACAAGCAATGCCTAGTTGGTCCAGAAGATCTTCCATTCTTGGGATTGGGAATCTGTATCTTATTGTTATCTTGTTTAATTCTCTACTGTCAATACACAATCTCCATTTTCCATCCTTTTTAGGGGCTAAAAATGAAGGGATAGCACATGGACTGAGACTCTTTTGGATGAGCCCCTTTTGTAATAGTTCATTCACTTGCCTTTGTATCTCAGCATGTTGTACTGGAGTCATCTTGTATAAGGCTTTGTTGGGAAAAGAGGAGCCAGGTATCATGTTAATTTGATGACTAATATCTCTCAAGGGAGGGACAGTTGTGGGCAAGTCACTAGCAGTGACAACACTATATTTTGTGAGTAACTTCTGAACTTCATCTGGTATAGGATCATCCTTAATAGATCTTACATTATCCTTAGGCTTGGATATTAAGACATATGCTTTAGTTTTAGATTATTTCAAAACTTTTAATATTTGTTTCTCCCCCATGGTTATGACAATTGGTTCTTTCTTAGTCTTGTTATCAGGCAGGGGTTTCATGGTGAATTTTTTCCCAGCCTTGGTGATAGAGTAGGTATTTTTCCTACAATGATGAGTGGCATCAACATCATACTACAAAGTTCTACCTAAAATAATGTGGGATGCATCCATTTCAACAATATCACGAAGAACTTTATCTTTAAAATCTTCTATTGAAAATTCTATCCATGCTTGTTCAATGACTAAAGTTTGTTGACCCTTTGTTAACCAAGACACATGGTAAGGAAAAGGATGAGGCTTCTTAGGAAGATTTAGTTTTTTCACCATTTCGCAAGACACTAAATTCTTAGTTGAGCCAGAATCAATAAGTAAGTTACATACCTTCCCATTGCATTTGATCTTTGTCCTAAAGAGGTTCTTTCTTTGAGGAGGTTCTTGGCTTTGTGGAACTTGGAGGAATAATTTTCTCATCATCAAGAATTTTCCTTCCTCTGGTTCTAAGTCCCTTGTATTTTCCTCTTACTTGTCCTCTTCAATGAGTTGTGCTCTCCTTTCTCCTTGGATTTTATTGTTCCTCTTCTCAGGGAATCTTCCTACATGGTGTCCCAACTGATTACAGTAGTAACACCTTAGTGTTCCATTGCCTCTTCATGTGTTTTTCTTCCCCTATTGAAGGGTCTTCTCCCTCTATAGTTTCCTCTTGAGTTTGAATCATTGTTCTCTTTGTCTCCTTGGTCAAGGATCCTGTTGCTATTACCCATGTATTGCCCTCTATTCCAAGAGGTTCCTCTTCCTCTAAAATTCTTCCCACTATCATTATTCTTACCCTTTCAAAACTCTTGCTTTCTCTTCCAGTTTTCCTCTACCTTAAGTGCCATTTGATAGCATTTGTTCACTAAGGTAGGGAAATGTAGGCTGAGTTCCTCCTGAATGGATATTTTTAGACCATTCAAATATCTTTCCAACATTTCTTCTTCATCTCCTGCCACATTTGTCTTCATACACAACTTTAGAAACTCCTCGGTGTATGATCCTACATCCATATCCTTTTGCTTTAGGCTTTGTTTCCTTCTATGGATTTGTACCCCATAGTCTTCAGGCACATAAGTCTCCTTGACCAATGCAATCATCTTGTTACATGAAGAGATCATGCTCTTCCCATTCTTCACCCTCTCTATTTGGATGAAGTTCCACCAAGTTAAAGTTGCTCCCTTCAACTTGGATCTTTCCATCTTCACTCTCTGCTTCTCAGGGATGTCCTCACACTCAAAGAAGCTAGTTAGGGCCTCTATCCAATCCAAGGCCACATCTGCATTCATCTTTCCACTAAAAGTTGATAGATCCAACTTTTCCTCCATGGTTCTTCTCCCCATAGATTTCAAGGCATCTAGAAGGGGTCTCTGGTCTACAGGAATGTTCTCATCCTGATCAGGAGTGTCCTCATCTAACTCACTCCCATCTTCATCACCAGAGGAAACTTTCTTACCCCTTTCTACCTTGTTTTCCAACTCTTGCAGTCTCCTTTTCAAGGCTGCATTTTCTTCCCTTTTTTCTCTCACCATCTTTTCTAATACAATGTTTGTAACCCTTGAAGGGACATCTTCATCCTTAGGAGAAGACAACTCTGATACCACTTGATGCAAAGTGGGCAATTGGAAGCTTGTCAAAGGTCTCAAATAGGGCAAGGTACCCTAGATCACCAACTTTCAAATCCAAAATGCTTAACACTTATCACAAGTGTGGGAGAAGGACTTGGTTAAGTTTATCACAACCCCAAAACCTCAAGGGTAACCTAATCACTAGGTTTCACCAATCCTTCAACACCAACTACCAACATTGGTCTCACAAGAAAATGACCCTCATTCACAAGAATACCCCAAAGTGACATATAGGACTAGGGGTGACATATACTTGTAGGTATGTTCTATTTAGGTCCCTATTGAATAGTTCCAATGGTTCTTTCACTCAAATGCAATCCATAAGACATGGTTGCTTCACAATCACAAGACTATGCTTGTAGCCTTTTTCAGAGGGAATTTTGATCTCAAGTGAGATTATTCCACATGACCCTATGAACATGTTGGGGATTCAGACACCCTTTATGGCCTATTACCTAGGAATCAAGCCCTAGAACTTGAAATTGAAAGAAGAGAAAATGACACACCAAATTGCTCCACTGATTAGCCCTAATTAGGCCTCCCTTTACACTACAAGTGTCCTTTAGATGCATCCAATACCCAAACTGATTATTGTATCATGTGAGGGTGTGCACAAATGACTCTTCCTCTAACTTAGATCTTTTGGTCAATCCCCAAACAAAATTTATGACTATTGTCCTAATTATGTGAGGGTGCATACATAAGGATATACACCTAGGGCATCACTTTTCTTCTACTTCCCTGAAACTTGAAGAACCTATCTTGCAGAATATCAAAGAGAATCATATCAACAAGATTTCCACCAAGGGCCATTAAATTCCCCTGGTGGAAAGCAGAAATACACTTAATTTACTAGGAAAACCCTGAATTAGGGCCTATAATCCAAGCAGTGAGTTTGAAAATGGAATAATTTTCAAACCAAGATCGATCAGCACATGAGACCAAGACCAAATGGAAGTAGATTCATACCCCTAAATTTTGGTGTTAGACTCACATTCCCCTCTATATGTACCCGACCATACACAGTGACTATTTTCTTCAGAATGCAAGAAAATGGTTACTTTTATTGATTTTCAAATATCAAAGTACATCATCCTCCTACCACCCACCTAAAAGGGCTAATGTAGGCACTCCCAATGGTTACATGACAAGTCTAAACTGACTTGACCATTTGGGAGTTGGTTTTTGAAAAGTTGTCAAGTTTTCTCAAAAGGTTCTTGACAACTTTTGAGCAACTTTTACATTTTTTGCAATTTTGCAAATCTAATGACCAAATTTGGTCAAGATGTTATTCAGGTGATCCCTAGTGCATCAAAACACTAAAAAATCAAAAATAACCTATTCCTAGGGTTTGGTATCATTAATGACTCATAGTGACCCAAGGGCTCATAATGTGCCAATCTTGGTACTATGGCCTTACATGGTGATCCAGTGTCTAATCCTAATGTCTTAGCATTTGTAAAGGCCCCTTAAGACCTTGAGAGAACCCCTAGGGTCCATAAGAATAGTTGGTTCAGTTTGGGTGCTCCTGCACCAGTAAGTTACTTCAAGTTCTTTGGTAGTCAATGTTATATCTTAAAAGATGAAAGAAATGGAAAGCTTGACTGCAAGAGTGATAAAAGAATCTTTCTAGGGTATTCCACCAAGAGAAAGGCTTATAAATGTTTAAATAAAGCCTCTAACAAAATTGTTGAAAGTGCAAATGTAAAGATAGATGAATTTACAGAGAAGAATGAAAAGGAAAGAACTAAAGTACCAAAGGACTACATCAAGTTTGTTTACAATGAGGAACCTGACACTCTACCCGACCAAGAAAGTAGATCTCCCGAGAAACAGATCATTGCACCCGAGCATCAGGCTGCAAATACTGACAATCAAGATATAGCTCAAGATGATGTACCAAATGATGGAGAATAGAATGAAGGACAAAATTATGATGATAGACAAAGAGTTGAACCTATACTTGCAATATATGTCAGAAGGAACCATCCACAGAACCAGATCATAGGAGACAAGAAGGCTGGAATGAGAACCAGAAGTAAGTCTGTAAACACAAGATGTCTTATTTGTGATTTTGAGCCCAAATATGTTAATGTTGCACTTGATAATGATGAATGATTAAGTTATATGAATGAATAAATTGAGAAGATATAGAGAAAAAAAAAGACATGGACACTTGTACCAAGACCAGATGACAAGAATGTCATCGGTACAAAATTGGTATTCAGGAATAAACTGAATGAGAATGGAGAAGTCACTAGAAACAAAGCAAGACTGGTATGCAAGGGTATACATAAGAAGAAGGGACTGACTATGGAGAGACCTTTGCACCCATTTCTAGGCTAGAAGGAGTGACAATATTACTTTCTTATGCTGCATATGAAGGCTTCAAGCTATACCAAATGGATGTCAAGTTTGCATTCCTAAATGGAATACATGAGGAAGAGGTATACATTGAGAAACCAGAAGGGTTTGTTGATCCAGACAAGAGGATCATGGTATGGATTTGTATGGATTGAAACAAGCACCCCGAACTTGGTATGAAAGACTTCATTCCATCTCATAAGTATTGGATTTGTAAGGACTAGTGAAAACAGTAATCTTTATTTGAAGAAAGATACTGATGCTAACATTTTGATTGTTGAAATATTTATTGATGGCATCATATTTGGAGGTAATGATATGCTATGCAAGTCTTTTTCAAATGAAATGAGAAAATAATTTGAGATGTCTATGTTTGGAGAGATCAAGTTCTTTCTTGGTCTATAGATCATGCAACAAGATGAAGGTATTTTCAATACACAATCCAAATACATCAAGGAAGTGCTGAAAATATTCAAGATAGAAGAATCCAAGCCAGTTGGAACATCGATGGCAACTGGATGTAAGCTAAAAAAAGAAGAAAAGTCATCAGAGGTAAATCAAACTTTGTATAGATTAATGATTGGCAAAATCATGTATGTTGTACATACTAGACCAGATGTTGCTCATGCAGTAGGAATAGTTGTAAAATTTTCTGCTAATCCCAGGCAATCACATATGACTGCTATGAAAATAATCTTAAGATATCTAAAGAATACCAAGGAATATGTATTATGGTATAAAAGAGAAGGAAAATTTGAACTTAAGGTCTTTACCGACGTTGATTGGGCTGGAAACAATAATGATCGAAAGAGCACTACTGGAGGATAATTCTTTATGGGTGACAGACTTGTCACATGGATCAGAAAGAAGCAAGGATGCATCTCTTAGTCTACTATAGAAGCAGTGTATGTTGTTGCTACAAATTTCTCAAATATTGCATGGATCAAACCGTTACTGGAAGGTATGCATATGCAAATTCTTGAACCAGTCATTATCTATTGTGATAATACTAGTGCAATAAAAATTTCCAAGAATCTAGTCATGCATGCTAAAAAAAAGCATATTTCCATCAAGTATCATTATTTAAGGGAACAAGTTCAGGAAAAGGAGGTGATACTTGAGTATGTGCAATCAAAGGAACAACTAGCCGATATCTTCACCAAGCCGCTACCCAAGGATGCATTTGAGTACTTGAGAAAGAGAGTAGGGGTCAAACCCTTGTCTACTAGTCATTAAGATGACTAGAAGGCTACATCAGCCTACATATTATCAGAATACCATTCATGTTGATGCAAGAAGAGAGATGGAACTCAAATATACATCTATACACAGTAAGGTATTTATCTACTCTGAGCACCGTAGAAATTACCGATGGATTGGGAAATTCAAGGAATATATTATGGATAAAAAGGATCTATTTGGAATTGATGTCAAAGAGAGAGAATTATCTCATTATCATAAAGATAAAGGGAAATATTATATCCATTATCACCTCAAGGAGAGATCATATCCATCAAAGTATCCAAAGGGAGATATGTAATCAGAAAGGGAGAGTACATACAAAAGGAAGAGAATTGCTAACAAGAGACATCAAAAGAAGAGAACAATCAAAGGGAGAGAATTTGACACAGGAAAAGAACACATCACATAAAAGAAATATAGATTCTACATCTATCCAATGAAGGGATTGAAGACAGAGAGAAAGATGCAAGAAACAAATCTAAGCTATTTGAGCTTACCGAAAGCTAGACATTTGTAATAGTTACATTAGGAAAGCTTGATGAAACTTTATATTTCATATTGTATTAGCAATAGTATAGTATGATAATGTATTATGTTTCCATCAATTCCAAAGGGAGAGATTGATGACATGTAACTAATTAAATGTTTGAAGATGTTAAGTTGATGATCATGCAAGGCATTAAATCAGTTAATGTATTGTATTGTCATTGATGTCAACTTGATATAATCTGTATGGTCATGGACATACTTCCAAAGACTTCAAAGAACCAATGATTCAAAGGCTATGCTATCAGTAACGCATAAAACTCAAGCATTCACAAAGTCATTATATACACCGACGAAGTGCACACCAACGGTCAGAGTAAAAGAGCAAAGTCACAGTGTTACCCGACAAGCAAATGCACAACATTACTGATGAGAAAAGTCACAGTGTCGCCCAACGAGAAAAGCACAGTGTCCTAGAAATGCCCACTATCCTAAATGCGAGCTCCTAGATACGAGCCCCTGACGGAACTAGATGCGATCCAAGAATTTGGATGTGACTATGTGCTTGACTAAATGTATTCCAATGCACCAAATGTGATCCTAAACCCTGAATATGACTTGGAAAAAATGCGATGCGATCTTATGATGATTTTGTTAGCTTTGGTCGATTTTGAAAAATTTGTCTTTGAAGTGCATGAAGGTGTTTGTTTCCATATTCCGTCAAGAGGTGTCATAAGACATGAAAAATACTTGTGCTCCAGGGTTTGAAATTTGTTGATTGTTTTGAGGAGCTTATCTTTTTAGTGATCTTTAGAACATGTCAAATAGTTTTTCATTGTTAATGGGTGAAACAAACACACTTTTGTCCTATTTTCTAGGTTGAGGATGAAAATCTTTGCTTGTTGACTTAGGTACACACTCAAATGCTAATTAGAATATAGCCATCACCAAGAACACAATGGCTCTAGTCATGATACTGTATTAGCCAACTCCAAATGCAAGTGAGGGCATGATATGATGAGTGTCTTCGGGCAATTACTTTTTACCTTGCTCAAAGATTATCACCCTTTTGGGGATGAATCAGGTGTTCTTTCAATTGAAGTTGTTGTAGATTATTGGGCAATCCATTCAAAACTGTCCCCCATAGAATTGCAAAAGGCAAAATTAAGGTGTATAGCCCTATGAGTACCCAAATATATGTAGTCTCACAAGCCAGATTCAAGCAGCTCCGCTCTACATATACCCGAATATGTTCAAGGAATGATGTCAAAATTCCAAGAATAAAACCAGTTCCATCTTCCGAGGCTTTGGCCTACAAGGAAGCAACTATTTATAGTGAGTTGGAAGGGTCACTGTAAGACCTGTCCTCACTTGGGTCATTCCCAAAAGATTTTTTCCTCAACTGATAGGCCCTCTACTGTTAAAAGATCGGTAACCAAGATTGGCAAGCTTAGGATTTCTAGATTTCTAATTCTTCAAAAGAAGAAGAGCATACTCTCCTAGTCCATTCCATTTTCTCCTCAAACACTTAAAATAAAGGTTACTTTCCTCAAGCTATGTTGAGCTTGATTTAATTGTTCCTATCTTTAAAGAAAACAGAAAGGGAAAGTTTGTTTTGTTCAATTAACCACAAGATTTAGTGAGTTTGTGTTGTCCAATTTCTGATCCAAAAGAAATTAAACGATGTGTTTGTTCATTGAGCCAACATGGTTTAGTGATTTGTATTTATTCAATTTCTATCCCCAAAATGAATTAAACAGTGTGTATTGCTTGTTCAGTTACCCCCAATTTTGTCACAAATGATGAGACAACGTTTGACTTTCTGATTTCCCTCAAGAGGAAAAGAGCATAATATCTAGTTGTTTTAGCAAGTGGAGAAATGGTCTTAAGTGTTTTTGAAAAGAAAAAAAAATAGAAGTCAAGATGGGGGAGTTTGGCAACCTATAAAAAACCACGTTAGTATCTATTTAATCTGACACCATGAAAACTGCCAAAAATACCTGCAAAACACTTGTTAATATGCAAAATACAAAAAGCACAACTTGTCAGACTTTTTAGGATTAAGAAAATGAAGTAGACAAGCTTCTCAACCAAATACGAGCCTGAAATCTTACTAAATGTGATATAGTATCTAGGATGTGAGCCTATTCACCAGATGTGAGCCCTTGCTGACCAGATGTGAGCCAAAACCAGATACGATCCAGGAAATCCTAGATGTGAGCTGGAATTTACGTAGTACGAGGGCGTATCCGGGATGCGATCCTACAAGATTAAATGTGATTCTGTGACCGATTCTTGAGCCTGCAAATTGCCAAAAAAGTGTTATAAAATGAGGCTAAATCAAAATTCGAGCCCCACGGTGGGTGCCAAAAATATGTGTGTGTGTGTATATGGGTACCTAATGAAAAAGACACAAACACTCAATAAGTCATTGCATTAGTCCAAAAGGTTAGATAAAACATTCAAAACCACTAATATCGACCTATTTCCTGCTAACTAGGAGGAGTGTAATTAGTAACATATCAACCCTCAGAATATGCTACAAATCAATGACGAATACAACCTAGCATGAAGGATTTAATTCAAAACCAAGCTAAAAAGATGATAAAGCATGCAATCTAGCTCTAAAAGTTGAAATGAAAACAATGCAAAAGCATGAAATGAAAGATGAAATATAAGTCTAATGTTAATTCAACAGCATAACAATGTATTTTTGACCTAATGTGAAGGCTTATTTGCTCTCAAAAATGGCTTCTATTTATAGAAGAATAGGAGAGAGAGAGAGGGGGGGGGACAAGGTTCATTTATGAATTAGAAGACTCATAAATGAAGGTGTAAGAGCCATTAATGCCCAAGGTATTAATAAGGCATGGGAGAGACATAGGCTTAAGGTATCTTCATTAATAAGGCATTAATGAAATCCTTAAAGAAGCATGGTAGAGTGTAAGAGGATGGCTTGAGAAAGTGGACCTTAAGGAAGTCAAGCTTGAGAAAGTGGACTTTCTCAAGTGGGTTGAGTTGCTAAGCATTCCTTAATGGAATGTGACAACATTAGGAGGTGG
>MU225848.1:810692-830424 GCA_018584345.1 Thuja plicata
ATTAATAAATGAAATAAAATTATTTAATTCATTTAGAAATATAGGAATTAATTATTTAAACAATGAAATTGCTTTTTAATAATTAGGGGACTATAGCCATTTTAATTAAATTAAATAGGCTAGGGGAGTGGGTTAATTTGTAAGTGGGTAATTGATTTAGGGATTTATTTAATTCCTTTATAATTAAATACTATAGCCATGTTTGATTTTGGTTTGATTTGATTGGTTGAAATTGATTTGAATAATATGGCTATAATAGTTAATATAAATTAGTGATGAAAACCACTTAGGACATTAAATTGATTTGAATAGTTATGCCAAGCAGTAAAAGGGTCATTTGGACATAATCGAGGGTATGATCACACTTAGGGAAAATAGGGTCCATAGTTGGAACAAACCAAATTTAGGTGGTTACGTTTTCCCCTTTTTGAATCGATGTGCGAGCAGCGCATTCATTCAAAGAAAGTTTTTGATTTTGACTTTAGAAAGATTGAGAATCCTGTTCTTGGTTGTTGAACAAAATGTTGATGAGATCAGTCTCGCACTTGATCGAACCAAACTGATAGAATTGATTTTGAACTTGGTTGTTGTCCAAAGATCAATAAAAGATTTTAAAAATACCAATTTTGAACTTGGTTGTTGTCCAAAAATTGATAATACTGATTCTAAACTTGGTTGTCGTCCAAAAGCCAATATGAAGCTGCGAGGAGCTTAATAAAAATCTTTTAAAATGAAGAAACATAAGATATCCAGCTCATGAGAATGAAAGCTTTCTATCCAACAGTTCTGACTTAGTCAAGGAACTGTTATGCCCCTAGTTTGTTTGATAACGAAGTCATTTTGATGTCGTTTCAAGCAAAAATTTAATTGATGATAGTGTGATCATGCCCCCTCGGGAACAAAATCAAAGGAAAATAAATAAATCCCTCAGTTGAAAAGAACATAACACTTGCAGGAAGTGGTAGGGAAAGAAAGAGTGGAATAGAAGAAGGTGTGTTTAAAAATAAACACACATTTATCAAGTTAATTACGCGAAAGTATGAGTGATAATGTTGATAAAATGATGTTTAGACCAATATGTATGGGAGAATGTGCATTATTCACCAATGTGGAAAACAAAATGGATCAAACCCATAAGTTTTGAAACTATCGCAAAAGTGATACAGTGTTGTTGAAAACATCGCGGATGCCTTCAATTTTATTTCTGATTGAGTAAAAAGAGAATAGAAATGAATTTGTAGTTGTCCAGAGAGGAGTTTTAGAAACCCTAAATGTCTCAAAAGACCCATATAAGCCTCCAAAAGTACCATTTCACTATTCATTTGCACATTCCTCCATAGAAATTTTGAGAGCTCTGCACCGAAGATGGTAGTCCCTATGAGGAAACACCGATTTGAGATGAGCCACCGACATCAGCGACCAGCCGACTACCCACCACCAATAAGTGCTCGATAAAATAGACTGTAAATTTTGTATTTTGGAATTTCATGCATTTTTGTTTGTTTTATAGCTAGTTAAAGTTAGGATCGTATCCAGAATTCTAGATCGCATCCGGTCAATCCCGACTCACATCCGGTTTGTCCCAGGTCGTAACCAGTTTTTTTAATTTTCTATGTCACATCCAGGTTTTTCTGGATCGCATCCCGTTCCTTAGGTTTAGTCTTTTTTTTCTAGGAAACCCATCAGGGGGTCGCATCTTGTATTTCTAGGATCGCACCCTACGTTTAGGATCGCATCCCATTTTTCTGGGATCATATCTCATATACGCAATCACATCCTATTTTTATAGGATCACATCTGGTAGAAGACTTAGAGTTTTAATTTGCTTTGATCTGTTTGCGTCCTAAAAACTTGGAATGACTTAGTGGAGTAGGATTCTGCCCCTTTTTATAGATAGCGTCTCATGTTTTACTATTGTGTTCAAAATCAAGCCCAGTTTGAGGTAGTCGCCTTTCGCGGCACTTATCCAGCATGAGTTCTTGCATTGTCTAGTCATTTGTCAGATAATGATTAGACCACTTTGATCTGATGTGGATTGCGTTCACTGATAGGTTTACCCGAGATTGGGGTGAACTAAGGGTTGTTGACTGCTCTTGCTGAGAGGTGGCATTCTGAGCACAACACCTTCCACCTTCCCACTAGAGAGATTACTATGACTCCAGAGGATGTCTGGAGGATACTCCATGTACCCATGGTGGGACATGAGGTGTTCTTTGAGTCTAGAGCCAGCATGGCGATTGGGATAGCTCAGAGATTCTTTTAGGATGACACCATAGATCGTAGATACCTATGATAGGATTACATGGTCGATCACTATGATTGATTAGCTGTGTACTTAGCCAGATTAGTAGGCAGCATCCTTATGCTGGATAGGGGTTAGCATGGATTCTTGGTGGGATGGGTGAGTATGGTGGAGCATATGATCGTCCACCGCCAACATTTTTCTTGGGGGAGTTGTATACTAGCCCATATATACAGAGAGTTCCACGAGATTGTGTACCACCATACCCACAGCATGACTGTTGGTATATTGATCCTTTAGATATGGGCCTGGGAGCACATCCCTGTGACACAGCCAGTTGTTGATAGGCAGAGGGCACCCGAGTAGCCCTATGTGTATATGTATGCAGGCCTCCTACAGTAGCCCCATCTGGGCAAGGTTGAGTATTGGCATTGATTATTCGATGATATGACAGAGGTCATGTGGCGACCATACTTAGACTATGAGGTATGGACATCTGATGCACAACAGGTACCATTTTTGTGCCAGAGGAGATATTTGATTGGCCATACCAGATACATTATAGACTGCTTCCTTATTACCAGGGTTTTGAGACAGTATGGGCGGCGACAGGGCCGTACAGAGGATGTGGCAGTTTATGCTCATATCAGGGATGAGACATCTGATTGGGGTGCACAGCTGACTTATGAGACGGCATCCCAGGAGATCTATGATATGGTTGTTGTAGACTGGGACCTATGTTCAGATGTTGAAGATGCCAGAGTTTCAGATGGGTATGTTGTAGAGAGGCTCCAGTATCCATTTCCACAATTTACAGTGCCTGAGGAGATCATTCCTTGTATAGAGGAGCCTCTGGATTATGATCCTGATGACCAAACCATCAGGGGGAGAGGAGGCAGAGACAGAGCACCAGGGAGACATGGGGGGCATGATGGTGGCAGAGATGGTGGCAGGAATCCCCCACCAGATGATAGGCATGATGGTGATGACAGGGGTGGTGGTGGAGAGGCAGTTGATCCAGGTGTTGCTAGCAGCAGTGGGTAGGGCAGGCGGCAGAGGTTTAGATTTGTGGCCCCATAGAGAGATACTAGCCCATTACTTACTCCAGAGAAGCATAGACAGCGGTGATAGAGAGCTCAAGAGTAGGATCCTGGTAGAGATGGGGACCCTTTATCTTGATGCAAGAAGGAGAGGGAGAAGCTCTGAGCCCATATCACAGCCTTGGAGGCTAGGGTTACTACTACTGATGCTCTTTTAGCAGATAGGGCAGACAGCTTGAGCGGCTGAGAGCTGAGAGGGATACACAGGGGGAGATGCTCAGAGCTAAGAGAGATGCCCATGCCTAGACAGCAGTCCATTAGGGATAGAGAGTGACATATTATTATGCTTTGTATCACGCAGTAGTTCCTGAGGGCCAGAGAGCACCATCCTTTTCTTGTGTGGCTCAGCAGTCAAAGGGGGCCATACTGCCTCCAGAAGCTCCTTTCATGCCACCTTGTCCTCCTCCTCCTGACCAGGGAGAGGAGGCAGGCCAGAGTTGATTCTTGTACCATTTTGTTCATTTGGAGATTATACATGTATATCTAGATCCTGTTGAGATCCCCTTCTTTTTGTACACTTCATTCATATATATATCTGATTCATTTTTGGCGTACTGAAACTCTTTATGCTTACTGATACCCTTTATGCTTTCTGATACACTTTATGCTTTGATTTGTACCATGTTTATATATATTTGATGTAGTTTCTAGGTTCTTACATGCTTCATGTGATAAATGTATCCATTTTGTTTTCCATAGACATGGTAAACGTATCTTGTTTGCACATGTGATGATATCTTGGTCTCGTGATGAGTTAATTTTGCATATGATGAAATCATTTTATGTTTTGAATGTGATGAGTTATTACTAATATAAATATGTTATAAATGATATCTATGTGAAAATGCAAATGTATTTTTTTGATTTTGCAGTTATGGAAAATAGATGTATGGATGCACTTAGGATGAAAGAGTAAAAATGCAATACATGGATGCTTTATTTTGTGTATTTTTTAGTTTTTGCTTTCCAAATGAATGCAAAATGTATGCTATGGATGTGCAACGATATTTGATATCAGTAATATAGATTATGTAATTAACTTGATATTTAGAAGAAGATAGAAACCATTTTTGAGCTTAAATTCCTTATGTTATTATTGTTGTTGATAAATGCATCAAGCAAACTCTAAATGCAACTATATGCAGACTCTTAGGACTTGTCACTGATTTAGCAAATATTGCAACATTTTTATCATCATTGGGCACTTTTTGGAATAGATACCTGATAGTACAACCATCACTAATACCCACTGATATTATGAAAGTATGAATACTATGTTTTATTGAAATGTCAAAAATAGACTTAGGCATCAAGGCATAGAAGCCAGGATAACAAAAATAGTCACCTTCCTTTTAATATACCAGTTTCTGAGTAAGGCAAGATATTGAACCTATAATGACCTTGAAAATTCATATCCCTGGGTACATTATGATTCATATACCTTAGTGAGATTCTGGATATGAAAATAGACAAGGAAATTGTGTCAAACTCACCGTAGTTTACACTTAACAAAGATCGAGATATATGCGGCTATCTACTCATAGTGGCAGCTCTTACCATAAACATACAAGTTAGGTGAAATGGATAGGATCATATGACACAATCACCATACGTAGAAAATCAAGAAAACATTATGCCCCCAATCCTTGTGACTCTTTGTCTTTGCACAGACATCATTGAGCAACTAAGAAGACATAGAAAATCATCAATTGAGAATCAATCAAATAAAATTTATAATTACTTAGATGCCCCTAGTTGAAAACATCATTAGGACATAAAAGAATCATAATCAAACCATGAGAAAACTATGTGTTTAAGTAGTACTTGTTCATTCATCTGTCAAACACAGTAAAGATTCATCAATCAGAAAATTTAGAATATAAGCAATATGGTTTTCCATGTCTGTGCTTTGATAGGATAATTCATTCACATTTGCAATCCAATATGGCTTTGTAGGAATGCTGTGAATGTAAATTTCATGTCCCATGTTATGAAAAGATACCCTTGTTTTGAAAAGTGACATTGTTTTGCATGTGTTAAGAAACATTATGTCCGTGAGGCAAACCAACCTAGAGAAGCCTAGCAACCACAACTAACTATGCCAGCACAGATGCCCCCAGTGCAGAATGACTTATTCCTAAGACGTAAAGATAGACAAATCCCAAGCGAGGATAAGATAGTCATGTAGGAAAATGAAGTCAGCGTATGAGCACAAGCTAAAATAATGAAGGCCTAGTATCAGTAGTGCATTGATAGATGGAGCACAGAACACAAGTGATGCCTGATTGCCAGGTTTTCACCACTTGGCAAGATCTTTTTCTTTCTTTTTGCTACCAAGATGCCTATTTTACCAGGTTCTCATCAAGGCACTTTTCTCTTTTTCAATTTTTTTTCTATTTTGGCTTTTTTTGAATGTTTTTGTAGTATCAATGCACCTATTTACCAGGTTTTCACCAAGGATACCCATTTTGAAGGACTTTTTCCACTATTTTTGGATTTCTTCAGGATCATTTTTCAGAATGTTTTTGGTGTTTTGCAAGAAATTTTTACTTTATAGGCTCTTCTAGCCAAACATTAAGCATAGAACCACTTCAAATGTAGAGTATTGATAGGATTTGGAAGAACGTCTCCCTCAGGTGTAGCTAACTGATAAGCGTCAGTCCCAAAAGTAGCAGTGATAACATAAGGTCCCATCCAGTTAGGTTCAAACTTTCCTTTCTACTCTCTGTTAGGCTGGTAGGATTTTCTTTTAGAACAAGGTCTCCCACCTCAAACTTGCATGGTTTGACCTTCTTGTTGTAACCTTTGGATATCCTTGCTTGGTAAACTTTGAGTTGGTCAAACACTTGTTGCCTGCACTCATCGAGTAGGTCCAGATAATTTACTCGATCAATGCAGTACTGCTCATCAGTAACAAGACCTTGTAAAGATATCTACAAAGATGGGATTTCAACCTCAATAGGTAATACTGCTTCAGTGTCATAGACTAGAGAAAATGGCATGGCTCCAGTTGGTGTTCTGATGCTTGTTCTGTAGGCCCATAGTGCCGGATTCAGTTGTAGATGCCAGTCTCTACCAGACTTGCTCACATTTCTGTGTAGGATCTTGAGAATATTTTTGTTCGATGCCTTGGCCTGTCCATTACCTTGAGGATAATAGACCGAGGAGCAATGTTGAGTGATATGAAACTATTCACAAAGGTCATCAATGTCTTGATTTTTAAATTGGCCCCCATTGTCTGTCACAATTGAAGAGGGTATCCCATATCTACAAATAATGTAGTTCAAAATGAACATAGCCACCTGTTTGCCAGTGGCTTTGATTAGTGGCACGGCTTTGACCCACTTCGTGAAATACTCAGTGGTCGTAATGATGAACTTGTGTCCATTTGAAGAGTTGGGATATATTTGTCCAACCAAGTCAAAGGCCCATTGCTGGAATGGCCAATGTGTTATGAAAGGTATCAGTTCTCTGACAGGAGCATGGATGAGGTTTCCATGTGTCTGGCATTTAAGACATGCTTTTGGAAATTGAATAGCATCTTTTTCCATGGTAGGCCAATAATAGCCTACTCTGAGAAATTTTTTAGCTAATGAAAAATCATTCAAGTGTGATCCACATACACCTTCGTGGACATCTTTTAATGCTAGATCAGACTCTTCTAGTTCTAAACACCGAAGAAGTGTACTGTCGAGACTGTGTCGATATAGGTTGTTAGTTATGAGGACGTAACGTGATGCTATCCTAATCGGGGATCTTTTTTCATTTCTAGATAGATTGGCAGGAACAATTCGGTCAGAAAGATAAGAAATGATACTGGCATATCAAAATGGATATGGCATATTCAAGGCACATATTACCTGGTATTTTGGATTGGCAAAGGCGGGATAGGGTATTTCTTCCACCAAGAAATCATAGCAGAATTGATGCTCCTCTAGTTGTAACATGGATACCAAGGTAGCCATAGCATCCGCAGCTTTGTTCTCTGATCTTGGTATCTACTAGAAGGTGATGAAGACAAAGTATTTCTTTAGATCATCAACTAGTTGCTTGTAGGGAATCAACTTTTCATCTTTTGTTTGATACTCCCCATTGACTTGATTGATAATTATTTGGGAGTCACCATACACGTGTAACTCTATGATCTTCCATTCCATGGCTAACTTGAGGCCATTGACCAATGCTTCATATTCTGAGATATTGTTGGTGCATGGAAACATTAATTTGTAGGATTTGGGAATCTTATATCCTTGTGGAGTTATGAAGAGGACCCCTGCTACAGATCCTTGTTGAGTAAATGACTCGTCAAAGTACATCTTCCATGGATGTTCGGTGAGATGCATGATTTCCTCATCAGAAAATTCAATTAGTAATGGTTCAACATCCTGGAGTGGTGAATCAACCAATTGATCTGCAAGTACCTATCCTTTGATAGCTCTTCATTTGACATACTCAATGTCAAACTCACTTAGAATTAGGACCCATTTTGCAAAACATCCTGTTAATGTTGTTCTACTCAAAAGATACTTTAGAGGATCAATCTTAGCAATGAGCTTCACTGTATGAGAGAGTGTGTAGTGTCTCAATTTTTGTGATGCAAAGATGAATGCTAAGCATGCTTTTTTAATAATGCTATAATTGAGCTCATAAGTGACTAGAGTTCTACTAATGTAGTAGATAGCTCGCTCTTTCTTTGTTTCATCCTCTTGTGCTAGCAATACTCCTAAGGATGTAGTTGTTGCTGAAATGTATAGGAGTAAGGGCTTTCCATGAATAGGAGCCATAAGAATAGGTGGAGCAGCCAGGTACCCCTTCAATTCTCAGAAGTTGGCTTCACAGTGTTCATCCCAGTTGAATGCAACCCCTTTATGTAGTAACTTAGTAAAGGGTTATGCTTTATCTGCAAGTTGGGACATAAATCTCCCGATAGACTGGAGTCTCCCTTGTAGTATCCTCATTTGACTAATGTTACATGGAGGAGTCATCTCTAGAATAGATTTTACCTTCACTGGATCTACCTTGATTCCCTTTGCTGAAAGTATGAATCCTAGGAGCTTGTCTGATTGGACCCCAAAGGCACATTTCTTTGGATTGAGCCTGAGTTGGAACTATTCCATTCGATCCAATATCTTTCTTAAATCAGCAATATGATTACCTCTTTCTTTGGATTTAGCTAGTGTGTCATCGACATAGTCCTCCATGTTTTTGTGCATCATGTCATGGAATATTGTTGTCATAGCTCTCTGATATGTTGCTCCAGCATTATTTATCCCAAATGGCATGACGTTCCAGCAAAATGTGCCCCATGCACATGTGAATGCAGTTTTCTCTTGATCCTCAAGGGCGATCTTGATTTGATTATAACCTCAGAATCCATCCATTAATGAATACATCTGGTAACCATCTGTAAGGTCTATGATCATGTCAATATTTGGTAGAGGGAAATCATCTTTCGAACATGCTTTATTGAGGTCTCTGAAGTCCGTGCAGATCCTAATAAATTTATCAGATTTAGAAATAGGGACCACATTGGATATCCATGCTGCATAGGCAATGACTCAAATGAATCTAGCTTTTAATAACTTTTCCAATTCTACTTTCACCAGTAATGCAACATGAGGATGTATTTTTCTAAGTTTTTGTTTCACAGGCTTGATTCCAGGAGCTATAGATAAGTGGTGCATAATGAGATTGGGATCTAGCCCTGGCATATCAGTGTAGGACCACATGAAGTTGATCTTCTTCTCCTTCAGGAACTCTGTGAACTATACCTTTTCTTCTTCTGATAGAGATTGTGCTAGATGAACTATCTAAGGATCTTCAACAGTGCCCAAGTTCATTGGCTGTGTTGGTTCAATCAATACTAAAGATCTTTCTTGAAAGTGTTCAGGAAGGATATCACGAGTCTCATCCTTTGGTGCCTCTGAGAGGTTTTCACCATTGGATACATCTTTTTTCTTTACTATTTTGGGATCTGATACTGCCATAGAGTGGTTTTCACTATCAGTCCACTTTTTCTTTTTCTTTTTCAGTTTGTGACTAAGAAACTTGATATCCTCTTGTGACATGTCCTCACTCCTTGCATTGGTGGAAGAAGGGTGAGGTTCACAAGCATTAAGGTAACAAGCTAGTGAGTGGTCATTGGGAAAGTCAAGGATAGGAGTGGGATCTATTTCAGTCCAATCGATTAGTTCTAGAAGTACCAATGTTAGGGAGTCAGATTTTGGGAAGGAAAGCATTGCGTTAGCATCAAAACTGTTAACGGACATGACATGATCTGTTAAGTTAATATCTTTGATGTTTAGATCAATAAGAGTAACATCATTGTTAAAAGGGTCATTTTTAGTTATATATGGATCAAACTCTAGTGACTCGTCAGTAGATATCTCATCATCATTCCTTTGTAAAAGGAGGCTTCTTGCTTGTAGCCTATGAAATTCTTCTAGAGTTATGTATTCACTAGTGTCTCCATCAATGATCGGGGGAAGGAACTCTTCTTCTTCTTCAGGAGGATCAGTATCTTTGAAAGGAGTGTTTGGTCATTTACTAGGAGCTGAGGAAGCTGCAAACATGTGAATTGTATCTATCCCAATTTCCTTGGAGGCAATAGATAGCCGATCCCACTCATAGTCATGAGAGTCTGTGACATCATCATTATATCTATCCAAATATTTAGAAATGTATATTTGATGGACTCGATTAGCTTCTTGTAGATCAAAGTGAGGTAGATCTAGAACATGTGAAATTGTGACCAATTGCCCCCAGTTAGGATGTAAATTTTTTGGTCGGGGTTCTTCTTGAGTGATCGTTGCTATGGTGTCTCCTACCTCTTGAATGGGAGGTTGTTCTAGCAAAGGAGTGTGAAGATCCTGTGGTACCTCAAAACTAGGTACATAGCATTCTCCTTGATATTCAGGATTCTCTATACCAATATGTAGTAATCTCTCATAAGGCCATGGTTCTGATACTATCTCATTTGTTTTGTCACTCTCTGCTTCAGAAGGTGGACCTGCTTTGAAGTTGGTTTTTTGGATTGAGTATTAAAGCCCAGTCCTATTTTATCTCTATTGAGGTAGAACTCCATGGGTATAGGTTCAATGATCCCTCATCCTGTGTCATTCAGAGGTCCTTTTCCTTTGTAACCCATTTGTTTGAGGAAATCATATCCCTTTCCATATTGTTCTGGGGATATCTTCACATGTTTGACCTCAGATTCCACTGGTTCTCCTTTGTAAAGCCAGTTCAAGACTTCATGTTCTTCTCTGTTATCTAAAGAAGATGTGGATGCCTTTATCATGCTAGTTGCCTTGTGTACTTCTAGCTCTTTGACTGCTAGATGTGTGAATGTTGGTGACAGTTTGCCATAGGATCTCAGTGACACTGGAAGGTTGGTTAGTGAAGGAGTCAGGTCCAACTTGTACTATCCCATACCTATTTCTTGAATTTTTAATATTTTTCTAAAACCTTTCATAACCATGTCCTTGGTAGTCTCAGGAGCAATTGCATCCATAGCCTCTTTGTTGTGTGGGATCATGCTACCTTCTTTGATATTGTTTCAAGTGTAGTTGGCATCCACAGGAATTTTCACTTCTATCCCATTATGTGGGAACTTGATGCATTGGTGATAAGTGGATGGTATAGCTTGCATCTCATGAATCCATGGTCTCCCTAGTAGGATATTGTAGGCCAGGGGTAAATCTGGAACTTGACATATGACATCCCTTTCAATTGGCCCAACTTTGATGGGTAGACAAATAATACCTCTAGAGGATATTTCTTCCTCATCATATGCTTTAATGGTGAGCTTGTTTCTAGTGTCAATTGTTTGTTCTGAGAGACCTAGTCTCCTGACTAAATCCAGTGTACATATATTCAATATGGCACCTCCATCTATCAACATGCGTCTAAAATAAGATTTATGAATAAGAACTTCGATATGGAGGGGTTGATTGTGTGGATGGGTCAATGACTTGTCATCCTCTTCAAAAAAGGAGAGGTAGTGCGGCGCTGAGATGTGATTGACCATCGCTTGAAACTTGTCTATATTAATATCATTTAGAACATTAGCAGCGTGTAGGGATTGCTCTAGGATTTCTCTATGCACCATGGATATCTTGAGTAACTCAAAGATGGAAATTTTGGCAACGGTACATTGTAATTTGTCTACCAAGTCATATTTTTCTCTGGGAATAGTGACCACATATTTTGCTGCTAGTTTAGGAATAGTTACTACAGGAACCTTGGGTGTTGATGTGGGTTTTGGAGGTCCTTTGATTGTAACCTATGCTTGGCTTTGTGTTATAGTATTTGAGGAGGATGAGGCTCCTTTAATTATGATCATGTTGATGGATTCAGTTTTAATATCGAGCATATTGATCACATTGTCACTCTTGGAATAGGTGTAGTTTATTTCATTAGCTTTCCCTTTAGATGTTTCTCCTTGATTGTAATTAGGAAAAGGTTTATTAAATGTTGTGTGATCTTCATTTGTAGTGTGTTTGTCCACCTTGATCTTACCTACTTTGATGAGGTCTTGGATGACATGTTTTAGTTTGAGACAATTATTAGTCTTATGTCCCTTGTTTTTGTGGAAGACACAATAGGAGTTATCATCCCACCACCTGGGTTTGACCATTGCTTCCCAAGGTTTAGAATCGGGAATCGTAAGAACTTTGTTATCCACCAATGTTTTCAAAACCATCTCAAGAGGTTCCCCTAAAGGTGTGAATGTTCTTTGGGGTTTTGAAGTCCATGTTCATCCCTTGTCATTATCATGGTTCGTTTTGGGAACAGGAGGTGTTGCTTTAGCCTCTTTGCTTGCTTGCATGCCATTGGCTAGATTGAATGCCTCGGGTTTAGAATTAATGTGAGAGGCATCAACTACTCCATCATTAAAAACATTCTTATTTTGTTTCCACCATTTAGGTTTGGAGTTGGAGCTATTGCCCTTGTTCTCATTTTGAAGGGTGATCTCCACCTTTTTGACCATGACTTCCTCAATACGGGGGGCATTTTTAATCATCCTATCAAAGCTAGGAGAGTCTTACATTTGTAGAGCATAGCTCAATTCAGGCATGAGATTATTGATGAATATTTCCATTTTTTCTATCTCAGGAATGACTCTTGAATATCATGCAAAAATCTTCCTCCATCTTTGTACGAAGTGTGTAAAAGATTCTCCAATTTTCTATTTGGTGTTACATAGGTCCATCATGGTGATGTCATGTTGGATGTTGTAGGAGTAATGTTGAATGAACCATTGCATCAACTCCTTGAATGTTTTTACTTTAGGGTTCAATTTTGAGAACCACTCCATGGCATTACTTCTGAGATTTCTTGGAAACAGTCGCATGAGGTATGTGGGTTCATGCATTTACTCAATGCTTAGAGCACAGAATTCTTTGACATGGTCATGTGGGTCACTTTCTCCCATGTATTTGTCATACTTTGGCCTTGCCATGTTAGGAGGAAATGGGACCATAGTGATACTCTTGTCAAAAGGAAATGGACAACTGGCCTCCAAAGAGTATTTTGTTTTAGGTTTGTCCTTCTCTTGTTTGAGGTTCGTAAGCTCCGTTTGCATTAGACTGAGCTATTTGGTAAGAATAGATATCGGGTTGGGTACTTCCTTTTCTTTGAGGTCATCCACATTATAATCCTTGGGTAGCTTGACACCAGAGGATGCTAAATGAAGTAAGTATTTTTCTTTTTCATCACCGATTATCCATTCTAATAGCTTGTGGATTCGTTTACTCTGTTTAAATTTTTTGTACTCATCTTCAGGGATCTCTTCTTCACTATCTGACCCAAACAGATTATGTTCAAACTTGGGTCTTTCTTCCTCTCTTGTGCCTTTGGATTATGCTTTTTTTCCATCATTGTATCCCTTAAAGGCCTTACTCCATTCGTTAGTGTTGCTATCTATTGGAGGAAAATCTAGATCGAAAAGGGAACTATGAGAAGTTTCTCCTTGGAAGTGTGGTATTTTAGGAGGCACTTTTGATCCTTCAGTTGTGTACTTGTTGCATCTTGTGTTAACCATGAAGTTTGTTTCTCAACTTTGTTAACATTTCCCAATAGTGCAAGTATGGTTTTCAGATTGTCCAAGTGGGCGTGTCTAGGTAGAAGTAACTATTTGTTGTTGGTGGATGTAAATGATTCCAATGTCAGAGGGTTAGAATGCCCTGATAGTGAGCTGGGAACTAAGTTGTTGATAGAAAATGGGTAGACCACACGTATTGAACCGATCGTGAAAGACTGACTATGCATGCAAAGTGGACATTTTGAAAGTGTTTGAAAATAATAGCAGGGAGACCAGAAGAGACAACAAGGACCAGCTAAAGAGAAAAAAGGGTACCTAAAACAACTAAGAATTCCTGCAAAAGACTACTAGAAATGCCCACTATCCTGAATGCGAGCTCCTAGATACGAGCCCCTGATGGAACCAGATGCAATCCTAGAATCTGGATGCGACTATGTGCTTGACTAAATGCGATCCAATGCACCAAATGCAATCCTAAACCCCGAATATGACTTGGGAAAAACACGATGCGATCTTATGATGGTTTTGTCAGTTTTGGTCAATTTTGAAAAATTTGTCTTTGAAGTGCGTGAAGGTGTTTGTTTCCAGATTCTGTCAAGAGGTGTCATAAGACGTGAAAAATACTTGTGCTCCAGGGTTTGAAATTTGTTGACTGTTTTGAGGAGCTTATCTTTTTAGTGATCTTTAGAACACGTCAAACAGTTTTGCATTGTTAATGGGTAAAACAAACACTCTTTTGTCCTATTTTCTAGGTGGAGGATGAAAATCTTTGCTCATTGACTTAAGTACACACTCAAATGCTAATCAGAATATAGCCATCACCAAGCATGCAATAGCTCCAATCATGATGTTGTATTAGCTGACTCCAAATGCAAGCGAGGGCACGATATGACGAGTGTCTTGGGGCAATTAATTTTTGTCTTGCACAAAGATTATCACCCTTTTGGGGATGAATCGAGTGTTCTTTCAGTTGAAGTTGTTGTAGATTATTGGGAAATCTATTCAAAACTATCCCCCATAGAATTGCACAAGGCAAAATTGAGGTGTTTAGCCCTATGAGTACCCAAATATATGTAGTCTCGCAAGAAAGATTCAAGTGGCTCAGCGCTACATATACCCGAATATGTTCAAGGAATGATGTCAAAATTCTAAGAACAAAACTAGTTCCATATTCTGAGGCTTTGGCCTACAAAGAAGCAACTATTTATAGTGAGTTGGAAGGGTCGGTGTAAGACCTGTCCTCACTTGGGTCGGTCCTAGGAGATTTTTTCCTCAACTGGTAGGCCCTCTACTGTTAAAAGATCGGTAACCAGAATTGGCGAGCTTAGGATTTATATATTTTTTATTCTTCAAAAGAAGAAGAGCATACTCTCCTAGTCCATGCCATTTTCTCCTCAAACACTTAAAACAAAGGTTCTTTCCCTCAAGCTATGTTGAGCTTGATTTAATTGTTCCTATCTTTAAAGAAAACAGAAAGGGAAAGTTTGTTTTGTTCAATTAACCACAAGATTTAGTGAGTTTGTGTTGTCCAATTTCTGATCTAAAAGCAATTAAACAATGTCTTTGTTCATTGAGCCCACATGATTTAGTGATTTGTGTTTGTTCAATTTCTATCCCCAAAATAAATTAAACAGTGTGTATTGCTTGTTCAGTTACCCCAATTTTGTCACAAATGATAAGACAATGTCCGACTTTCTGATTTTCCTCAAGAGAAAAAGAGCATAACATCTAGTTGTTTTAGCAAGTGCAGAAATGGTCTTAAGTGTTTTTGAAAAGAAAAAAAAATAGAAGTCAAGATGGGGGGGTTTGGAAACTTGTAAAAAACCACGTTAGTATCTGTTTAATCTGACACCATGAAAACTGCCAAAAATACCTGCAAAACACTTGTTAATCTACAAAATACAAAAAGCACAACTTGTCAGACTTGTTAGGATTAAGCAAATGAAGTAGACAAGCTTCTCAACCAAATACGAGCCTAAAATCCTACTGAATGTGATATAGTATCTAGGATGCGATCCTATTCACCGAATGCAAGCCCTTGTTGACCAGATGTGAGCTAAAATCATATACGATCCAGGAAATCCTAGATGTGAGCTGGAATTTACGTGGTACGAGGGCGTATCCGGGATGCGATCCTACAAGATTAAATGTGATTCTGTGACCGATTCTTGAGACTGCAAATTGCCAAAAAAGTGTTAAAAAATAAGGCTAAATCGAAATTTGAGCCCCACGATGGGCACCAGAAATGTGTGTGTGTATTTGGGTACCTAATGAAAAAGACACAAACACTCAATAAGTCATTGCATTAGTCCAAAAGGTTAGATAAAACATTCAAAACCACTAATATTGACCTATTGCCTGCTAGCTAGGAGTGTAATTAGTAACATATCAGCCCTCAAAATATGCTACAAATGAGTGACGAATACAACCTAGCATGAAGGATTTAATTCAAAACCAAGCTAAAAAGATGATAAAGCATGCAATCTAGCTCTAAAAGTTGAAATGAAAACAATGCAAAAGCATGAAATGAAAGATGAAATATAAGTCTAATGTTAATTCAACAGCATAACAATGTATTTTTGATCTAATGTGAAGGCTTATTTTCTCTCAAAACTGGCTTCTATTTATAGAAGAATAGGAGAGAGAGAGAGAGGGGGGACAAGGTTCATTTATGAATTAGAAGACTCATAAATGAAGGTGTAAGAGCCATTAATGCCCAAGGCATTAATAAGGCATGGGAGAGACATAGGCTTAAGGCATCTTCATTAATAAGGCATTAATGAAAGCCTTAAATAAGCATGGTAGAGTGTAAGAGGATGGCTTGAGAAAGTGGACCTTAAAGAAGTCAAGCTTGAGAAAGTGGACTTTCTCAAGTGGGTTGAGTTGCTAAGCATTCCTTAATGGCATGTGACAACATTAGGAGGTGGGTTAGGACTAGAATTAGGATTAGGATTAGATTAGCATGGGTGAATGGGTTTAGAAGGGTTAGAACCTAGGGTAGAAGTGGTTGAGATAGGTTAGGTTGGGGTTTAGGAGAATATTAATAAATGAAATAAACTTATTTAATTCATTTAAAAATATAGTAATTAATTATTTAAACAATGAAATTGCTTTTTAATAATTAGGGGACTATAGCCATTTTAATTAAATTAAATAGGCTAGGGGAGTGGGTTAATTTGCAAGTGGGTAATTGATTTAGGGATTTATTTAATTTCTTTATAATTAAATACTATAGCCATGTTTGATTTTGGTTTGATTTGATTGGTTGAAATTGATTTGAATAATATGGCTATAATAGTTAATATAAATTAGTAATGAAAATCACTTAGGACATTAAATTGATTTGAATAATTATGCCAAGCAGTAACAGGGTTGTTTGGACATGATCGAGGGTATGATCACACTTAGGAAAAATAGTGTCCATAGTTTGAACAAACCAAATTTAGGTGGTTACAATGATATTGATCAGAGAGGTAATGCACTTACAATAGATCTAAAAATCTGCAATTCAAGTTGTATGTGTGAAAAAATCACTTTAATGTTTCAGTTTAACCATTGAAGCATCAAGTCTCTTAACTGAGCAGGAATTAACAGTCTTCTATAATTGAGATACATCCAAAGGAGTATTAAAAATTTTGGTCATGCAAAGTATCATTGGATATGCCCGATACCTATTGACAGGCCAAGTGAGTGTTTGATGAAGGATGGTAGCATTAGATGCCAGATACTAAGTGACAAACTATCTTTCTAAATCCTCTAACAAGGTCACACCTAATAGTGTGTTTGTAACCTTTGACAAGGTTGGTTCCTAACAGAGCTCACTTCAAAAGAGTGAAAATTTGGGGTACCAGTCCCAGTGGTTTTTCCCTTAATAGGGTTTCCACATTAAAAATCCATGTGTTATGTGTTTATGTTTTGATTACTTTACTATTTTACATTTCACATATGCAATTTTTGATTGATCGGTATACTCTATTTATTTACTGTGTTTCAGTAAATGAATGACTGTTTATCAGTAAACATACAAAAGAAGGTTTAACCAAGCAATCTGACAAGTAGTAAATTGATATAAGTATTTCAAGGCATCCATCTTGTAGGACAGAAGATAACTAGAGGCATAATTTGTGGTTATAAGTTTTAAGGTTTGATTTAAGGATTAATTTTTGAGGCCACTGATTCACCCCCCCCCCCTCCCTCTCATTTATTATTAACAACATATTGTGTAAACAATGAAGAAAAACTCTCAATGAAATAGCATTCTCCATTAAATTGAATAATTTACAAAAAGGGAATCCTTATAAAAGGATACCAAAACCCTAAAAGGGAAACCCTAAAGGGGAAAAATCTAGGTTGCATAATAATAATTAATAAAAGAATTAATTATTATATGTCTAAAGTTTAGCTTAAGTAAAATAGAGATAATAAGTGACTTAATAATTAAATCAAGATGATTTAATTAATAAGTGGAATCACTTTATTAATCTAACACTCCCCCTTAAGATAAACTTAGGGAGAAGCTAAAAATCTAGAAAAAGATACCGAAAGTGGGAAATGGGTCCTAGCAACAAGGCTTGATCAGGTACGCAAGTACAAAAAATCTCTAAAAAGAGGAGAAAAGGGAGAAAATCTAGTAGGAAAAACCCCTCTCCAAAAAGAGATGAATCCTAGTGAAAGACTAAAGAAGCCTTCAAACTAGGGAAAGTCCCAAAAAATAGGAACAAAGATCAGGTAGAAAAGATTGTAATAAGCATGAGTGCCCTAAAATGACACTACTCAAATCAAGATGGAAAACAAGGAAAACATCAGAACTCAAAAATACAGATGGCAAAAACACTAAAGTATGAAGAGCTTATCAAAAGAAGAACATGTAGAACACCTCTGAAGCATGAAGCTACAAATATTGTCAAAGACTAATGTAATCTATATGAGTGCCTTCAAATGACACTAGCCGAATTAGGGTGGAAAACAAGGCAAACATCAAAACTCGAAGATACAGATGACTAAAAACACCAAGTCTGAAGAGATGATCAATCAAAGATGGAAGAATGCCTCCAAAACAGAAATGAAAGAAGAGTGTCAATATGGTAAATGATCCATCTCACCAAAATGTATAGGTACCAGCCACTGCATCTGCCTAGTACATAGTAACAAATAATGAATACATAGATCACTCCATCAAACCAAGGAAGCATTAGAACCAACAGGATACACGCCCATAATGCCGAGTAGGGAGAGGCATGACAGGTAGACTGAATCAGAATGCTAAGAAACACTGGATGATGAAGAACGTACAAACACATATAAAGGATGGTGTTTGTACACCTCTCTTTGGTCGTGATCCATGGATTCCTAAGCTTTCCAAAGGCAAGGGTCAGTAGCAAAGGTTTCCCAAATGATATAAACCAAATACACAATACTACTAAAATGAATAACAATGAAACGTAATCAATAAAATGTACAAGCAAAAAAAAGGAAAACAAATGAATGAAAACCCCACGATGCTTGAAGCTTCTATTGTCTCTCTCTACTCCTTCTAAAACATCGTTCTTGATGCTCAGTATTGGTGGGGCAGCATCTATGACTTGAGAAGCGTTGAGAAGTTGCTAATTGAAACGGATGTATGATCGCAAGATGGCTTGAATGCTAGAACCAAACTGACGGAGTAATGGCACACGAGAGCTTGAAATCTTGAATCCTTCAAATGGTTATGAAGGGTTTATTATATAGGAATTGGTGATGATATGAACAGTTGAGATCAATCCAAGAGATAGGGAAATGAATGGTTGAGATTAAAAGGAACTGGAGAAGCCATCAGTAAACTCCACCTCTTCATTTGGTAAAGAAGAGATAAAGTTTGGTTGACTGAAGAGCTAATTGTGAGTTACCTTTTTGAACTGAAGACGTGGGTGAAGTTACCCATGTGGACTGGAGAGATGTGTGGAGTAACCCATGTGATCTGATTGGAGTTATCTCTTTGAAGATAAATGAATATTTAATTCATTTATTTAATTATTGTTTTCAACATGTGAGATAATTGAATTCTTTTTTATTAAGAATTGCTTTATTTGATGAAATTAAATTAATTTAATTGAAATTAATTTAATTGGAAGAATTTAATTAGTAAGTTTAAATATTTAAATTTAAACTATAGTAAATTGAGTTTAATTAATTAATTAATGGTAATTAATCAATTAAAGCTAATTATTTAAATAAAATTAATTATTTAAATAATTTTGGGAATTTGATTAGATGATTTGGGGAATGAATTTAGAAGAAAATAGATGATTAATTAATGATTAAAAAACCATTAATTAATAGATGAAAATTAGTGTTTTTAATGTAAAGTCG
>MU225848.1:830737-842127 GCA_018584345.1 Thuja plicata
GTGTTAGTTAGAAAGAAGTTAGTTTGGATAGATGCACTCTGAGATTGATCTAATAGAATGGAATGATAGAAAGGATGTTCTTTTTACATTTTTTGATAGATATGATTTGATAGAAAGGATGAGTGTCTCAAGTTGCTGCCCTTGTTTCCAATATTTGTCATCATTGCATCTTTTTTTTGTATTTTCTGATATTTCGAAAGAGTGTCAAATGATCCAGATCACATACCACCTGGATACTGTCATGACCTCTTGATAATGGAAGGAGTAGAGAGATTGAATAGAAAGAGAACCTAGTGCACCCAAATATTGACCATCTGGGTTCAACTATGTTCCCTATTTGAAAATAAAAAGAGCCAAAAGCACCCAGATATTGACCATCTGGATACTGCTTGTCTTCTGAATTAATCTAAAATAAAGAAACTAAGATAGAACTCCTATGCATCTAGAGTCCATCTAGATAACACTATGAGCTCTTGATTTCTGAAAGGTAAAGCCAAGAAAACAAGATAGAACTCCTACGCCCCTAGAGTCCATCTGGATAGCATCATGAGCTCTTGTTTGCAACATAAAGGGAAAGACCATAGAAACCAAGATAGAACTCCAAAGAAACTCAGAGTCCATCCAAATATTGTTGCGAGCTCTTGATTCTATAAAAACAACAAGAAACATAAAAGAGAAGGAATGTCCAACTCTTTCCCAGGGTTAAGCTCAGATCGTGGAACTACGTAGCTGCCAGATAAGTGATAGCGCCTACCGCATTTATCCTAAATCATCATGGCCCTAGAATCAAAGTGAACATTCAACAGACAATAATCAAAGAAAATATATCATGATCTATCATAGCTACTCTCCTCACATGGTGGATCCTGGAGTAGCATAAGAAAATAACCCCAAAATATAGACTAACATTTGACCGACTTAACTGACCTAGTCAACATTTTTGTACGGTTCCTCAATGCAATTGGATTCTCTTGATTGGCTCAAACTCTTTGGATAGGCTTGATTGGCTTGAATGCTTTGATTGTGTTAGCAGCTGATCAAGCTATGTCAGATGTGCCCAATGCTTGTTCGCAAAGCTCATGATTGTGAATATATTGATTAATAGATTTGACTTCTTTGATCATGTTGGCAGCTGATCAAGCTGTGTCAGATGGGCCCAATGCTAGTTCGCAAAGCTCATGATTGTGACAATTGATAGTCTGGCTTGGTCACCAGCTGCTTGTTGGTTGAATTGATAGATTGATAAAGCTATGTTAAATGAGCCCAATGCTGATTTGCAAAGCTCATGATTGTGACAATAGATTGACTGGGCGTGTTTGCCCCTTGCTCTCTTGATAACCGAGTTGGTTTTATTGCTTTGGGATTTTTATAATTTTTTGAATGTTTTTTATGAAGATTGATTTTCTCTTGATTCTTGTTCTTTTTAGGATTTTTTTGATTTTAAGATTTTTCAAGACATTTGGAATCGCCCCCTAGTCTGGTGGACCAGTATTAACGATGGGTAAGTGCTTGGTGCTCATAGGGGTTTTGTGCTTCTGGATATAGCTTGGGATAGTCAGTCTTGCATTTTGAAGTGTGCTCAAGCTTTTGGAGCTCATTGATGGTGAAGCTGGATTTGAACACTTGGCGCCTGTTTTCCAGGTTTTCACCAAGGTACCTACTCAATAGAGCCTGATTGCCAAGTTTTCACTGAGAGAGCGATTTTGTTTTCTCTTTACTTTTTTTCTTTTTTTTCTTTTTTGATTGTCACCAAGGCGCCTGATTGCTAGGTTTTCACCAAAGTAACTTTTATATTTTTTTGGTTTTTTTGTATTTTCTGGATATGTAGATAAATGTCTTAACCATAGAGGCCTTTAAGGGTAGAACCTCTTTAGGTGCATGCTATTGATGTAGCTAGGGAGTTGATCTCCTTTGGGTGTTGCTAGTATGAATGGCCCACTCTGAGTAGAGATGATAATAACAAATGGTCCTAGCCAGTTAGGCTCAAACTTTCTAGGTTTGACTCGCTCTGGTTGATTCTTCTAATTTTCCATGACAAGGTCTCCTACCTCAAATGTTAGTGGCTTCACCTTCTTGTGATAGTTCCTTCTAAGGTTATTTTCATAGCCTTGTAAGTGGTCGAAGGCATGCTTCCTTCTTTCATCTTGTAACTCTAGTTCACTGAGCCTTGCTACTCTATAGTCTTCATCTGAAACCAGGTTCTTCAATGATATCCTTAGGGATGAGATTTCTACTTCGAGGGGTAATACTACCTCTAATCCATAGACTAGGGAGAAAGGAGTGGCTCCTGTAGGTGTTCTCACACTAGTTTTGTATGCCCATAATGCGGGACTAAGTTGTAAATGCCAGTCTCGCCCTGATTCGTTCACTATTTTCTTCAGGATCTTCAAGATTGTTTTATTTGTAGCTTTGGCTTGGTCATTCCCTTAAGGGTAGTAAAATGATGAGAACCTTGTTTGATGTGGAACTGTTCACATAGGTCTTCAACATCCTTGTTCTAGAAAGGTGTACCATGATCTATCATGATTGTTTAGGGGATCCCGTATCAACAGATGATGTGGTTAAGTATGAACATCGCGATTTTTTTTCCAGTTATGTAAGTGATGGGAATTGCTTCCACCCACTTGGTGAAGTACTCCATTGCTGCTATGATGTACTTGTGTTTGTTTCCTGAAGAAGGTGTAATTTTTCCCACTAGGTCAAATCCCCACATTGAAAATGGCAATGGTGATGTGATAGGATTTAGTTCCTGGGCCGGTGCATGGATGAGGTTTCCATGAATTTGACACTGTCTACACCTTTGAACATGCTTGTGTGCATCTGTCTCTATTGTGGGCCAATAGTATCCCATGTGGATTATCTTCCTAGCTAAGATGTTGCCACCTTCGTGGGTTCCACAAATTCCTTCATGTACCTCGTACAAAGCTTTATGGGATTCCATGGAAGTGAGACATCGTAGTAATGTTCCATCTAGACTTTGTCTGTATAGATTAGTTGAGAGGATGGTATACCTAGAGGCTTGGCAGATGAGGGATTTTCTCTGGTTCCTAGACAAGTTTGGAGGTAAGACGTTGTTTTGAAGATAGCTATAAACATCTTGGTACCATGGGGACTTAGGACCAACAAGGACACATGATGATTCTATGATAGATGCCTAATGTGATGGCACCAAGAAATGCTCCACTAGAAACTGGAAATTTGTTTCGTTACCTGGCATATCAATCAGTGATGCTATGGTAGCCATTGCATCTGCAGCTTTGTTCTATGCTCGTGGGACTCTCTCGAAGAGAATTTAATGGAACTTGGTGTGCAGTTGTTCCATCTGTGCTCTATTTGGTATGAGTTTCTCATCTTTTTTCATATAATCATTGTTGACTTGATTGATGACCAACTGTGAATCACCAAAGAATCTAAGGTTCTTGATTCTCCATTGAATTGCTATCTTTATGCCGATGACCAATGCTTCATATTCTACTATGTTGTTGGTGCATTGGAAGTTAAGTCTAAAAGACTTTGGAATTGTATCATGATCTGGAGTGATAAGAACTATCCCTGCCCCCACACCATGGTTCGTACACGATCCATCAAAATAAAGTTTCCATACCTCGATCACCAGTTGTAGTGTCATGATAGATTCGTCAAGAAAGTCAAAGATAATAGGCTGGTGGTCTTGAATTGGTGCCTCTGCTAGTTGATCTTCAATCACTTTTCCTTTGATAGCCTTTCTATCTAGGTACTCAATGTCAAACTCACTTAAGATCATTACCCACTTTGTCAGTCGTCTAGTGAGCACTACTTTTCTTAGGAGGTACTTGAGAGGATCAATATGTGCGACTGATTTTGTTTGGTGACTCAACATATAGTGTCTTAGATTTTGGGAAGTGAAAACAACTGCCAGGCATGACTTCTCAATTGGCATATAGTTTAGCTCATATCCAACCAAAGTCTTGCTTAGATAGTAGACAGCCCTCTCTTCTCTTGTGTCATCATGTTGTGCCAAGAGTACACCTAACATTGATTCTGTCACTGAGATATATAGAAGCAATGGTCTACCTTGTACTAGTGGTACCAATATAGGAGACTTAAGAAGGTAGTCTTTGAATATATCAAATGCCTGTTCGCATTGCTCTGTCCATATGAAATTGATATCTTTATGCAATAGATGTTGGAATGGGTGGCACTTGTCTGCCAGTTGAGCTATGAAGCATCTAATCAATTGGAGCCTTCCTTGCAACCCTCTTATTTGTCTTAGGTTCAATGGTGGAGGCATGTCCAATATTGCTTTGACCTTTGCTAAATCCACTTTGATTCCTCTGTGTGATACTATGAACCCTGGTAATTTTCCCGCTGTGACACCAAATGCACACTTTTTTGGGTTTAGCCAGACTTTGAATTCCTGCATTTTTTCAAAGATGGGTCCTAAAACCTGTAGATGATCCTTTCAAAGTATTGATTTGGCTAGTATTTCATCCACATAGTCTTCCATTGTCTTGTGGAAGAGATCATGAAATATAGTCGTCATAGCCCTTTGATATGTCGCTCCGGCATTCTTTAGACCAAACGGCATGAAATTCCAACAATATTTTCCCCAAGGACATGTGAAAGTTTTTTTGTGTTGGTCCTCTAGCGTGATCCTTATTTGATTGTAACCTAAAAATCCATACATGAGTGATAGCATTTGACGTCTGGCAGTTAGGTCTACTATCATATCAATGTTTGGTAAAGGAAATTCATCCTTGGGACATGCTATGTTGAGATCCCTGAAGTCTATGCAAATTTGTATCTGACCACTGTGCTTTGTAATTGGAACCAAATTAGATATCCAATCCGCATATGGTATAGGTCTGATGAGCTTTGCATCTAGCAGATTTTTCAATTCAGCTTTGACTAGCAATGCAACGTAGGGGTGCATCTTTCTCAGCTTTTGCTTGATAGGTTTGGCATTGGGTAGCAATGGGAGATGGTGTAGCACTAACTCTGGATCTAATCCTAGCATATTCGAGTAGGACCATGAAAAATTGATCATTCTTTCCTTGAATAAACTGATGAACTGTTCTCTCTCCTCATGGGTGAGTGATTTCACCAAGTATATATTCCTTGGGTTCTTGTCATCCCCCAAGTTGATTTCCTCTATTTCTTCTGCTAATAATGCTAATTTCTCCTTTGTTAAGGGGAGGAGTTCTTTCTTTCCATCTTCTAGCGCCTTAATGAGGTTTTTTCTAGAAGATACATCTTCTTTTAGCTTTTTATTCTTTTGTTCTTTTTTCTTTTGTGGACTGGAAAGAGGAGCTTCCTCGCCGAAATATGTTTCTCTATCTAGGTTAATGGAGAAGCCTACCTTGTGATATCCTGATGGAATGCCTTCCCTTAGTCCCATGAAATGAGCTATTGCCTTTTCATTCTCAAAGACATCTAGATCAGGTGGTCCTTGTTGATTCCATTCTATAAGCTTAGGGTGTACAAGACAAACACTTTCACGATTGTTTGGCTCTGGTTGACTGAAAGGGACCACTGATATGGTGCCTACAAAATTAGACTGTGATGTGGATGCACCACTTGAGGTCTGATAGATGACATGTTTGTCTATACAGGGTTGTTCGGTGATGGTCAGTTGGTCAAATAGGTCTGCTAGATTTATGATAATGTCAGCCCGAGGGGAAAAATATGGAATTGATGGTTCAGAGTTGTGAAGGGATCTCCACTCATACTCATGGGAGTCAGTCTCAATAGAACATTTGTCTGATGTCTCACTTCCTTGGTTATCATTGATTTCTATGTGTAGGTTTATTTGGGATTGTGTGGTTCCCTCTTTGGTGGGCAACAACTACACTAATATGTTTCTTATTAGGACATACTCTGTGTTGTGCCCCTGGTGCATCTCTGCTATTTTCTCTTGATTGACTTGAATGTCTTGGATCATAGGACTAGTGCTTTGTTTTCCATAGCCCAATCCTCTCATGTTTCTCTAGGTTGTTGGGAGAGGCAATTCATATATGCCTTCTTGTCTTTCCCCAAACCCATTTGTACCATAGTACCCAAATCTTGGTATCATTGTGTAACCATTACCATAGTTTGAAAAGGGTAGTGGTGTTCGGATTGTCGCAGGGGTATCTTGGTATAACCAGGTATTGATGTCTTGTTCAAAAGGATTTTCTTCTGCTATGTCTCCCCATTGGACAAAGTTTGTGGGTGGACACCTGAATAGAACCGGCTGCGGAGTTTCTATTTCAATAATAGGTTGTGGCATGCCATGATTTCTTGGGCTTGAGGCATGTGCATGATGGTAAAAGTCTCTTCATATCTGTATTCACCACAGCCCTTATCTGTGATGGATATCTTACCTGCTTTCTGTGTGATATCTTTAAGATTTGAATCTAAAGAGGATGAGATGCTTGCATCTTGTTTAATGACTATCTTTCCTGCTGCTCGTGTGACATCCTTAGGATTCAAATTTGAAGAGGATGGGATGCTTGCATCTTGGTTTGATGGTACCTGGTTATCAGTGCTGATTTGGACCGCATTACAATATTGGAAGGGATTGGGATCTCTCTATGATGATCTCCTCTCCCTAGTGAGGGAACTTGATGCATTGATGGTATGTCGAAGGTATAGCTTGCATTTCATGTATCCAAGGTCTCCCTAGTAACATGTTGTATCCCAACTCAAGGTCTAAGATTTGGAAGGGTGTGTTTTTGACCACAGGACCAATGTGAACAGGTAGAATGATAATACCATTAGAGGACCTTTCCTCTTCATCATAAGCTCTGATATTTATCCTCCTTGTGACATCAATGCTTGATTCTAAATAGACCAGTTGCTTGATTAAATTTAGAGTACAAATTCTTAACCCAGCTCCACCATCAACAAGGACCCTACGAATAGAACTTTTGTGGACCTGGACAAGTAAGTGCAGAGGATCATTATGCAGGGGTTTATGCGGTGGCACATCGCATTCTGTGAATGTGGCATGTTTGTTAGCTGCTATATTGTTGACCATCATTTGGAAGCTCTCAGGTGTAATTTCCCTTGGGACAACTGCATACTAAAGTGCCTGGTCAAGTGCCAGTTTATGCTGCGGAGATATGCGCAATAGGTCAAACATGGAGATCTGGGTAGGTGTGCACTTTAGTTGATCCACTATGATTTTTTGTGGATCCAAGTTTGCTAAAGGATTGGCCGATGTAGTAGTTGAGGATGGTACTCCTTGCAAGATGACTCTGGCATGATGCATTGTTACAGCACAATTGTTACCTTGGTCTTTGATAGTGATTGTAGCCACATGGCTATCTGAAGGATTGAGGTAATTGATAACATTATCACTGTTGGCATATGTATAGTTAACTTGTTTTATTTGTTCACCAAACCCGGAGGATTTTCTCTTGTTGTGATCACGAAAGGATTTTTGAATATAGTGTGATTAGTTGTGCCTTTAGTTTGAGTATTCGTCACATCAATGATCCCTATGTAAATCAGATCTTGGATAGTGTGTTTCAATCGGTAACAGTTAGTTATTTTGTGCCCTTTCACCCGATGAAACTCACAGAAATCTTTGTCATTATACCACCATGGTTTGTTTTCATCTTGTTCAAAGTCTCTGATTTATGGGAGAGTGATAGTGTTTGCTTGTATCAACTTGCGTAAAGTTGATTCTATCGGCTCTCCTAATGGTGTGAAATCTCGTTGCTGGAATTGAAACCGTGGTTTGCATTGATTTTGTTGTTGACTGTTTGACACAGCGGCCGCTTGTACAGGGGAAGGTTAGTTTTGGGTGTATGCTTGTTGAGTGGGCCCTGTGGGTTTTTGGTTGGCCACAGGTGAGCCTTGCAATGACACCTTGGGTTGTGCATAGTTGATTGTCTTCACATCAATGACACCATCACTTGTGACATTTTTGTTTTTGTTCCACCACTTAGCTTTGTCCGTTGCATTTTTGTTTGTATTCGTTTGTGTGGGATCTGCAAGGATTCCTTGTTTGACTAAGTTTTTCTCACAATGAACTCCTCTTTCAATGAGTTGTATGAATTTCAGAGCTAACTATAACTCTGTTGTGAATGACATGTCTGGAATTAGATTGTCAACAAACATGACTATTAAGTCTTGTTCAGACACATCATACATTATTCTGTTTTCCGTATTCCTCCATCTCTATAGGAATTTCACAAAAGACTCTCCATCCTTCTATTTAATGTTGCAAACGTCCTTGATGCTGACCTTGTGCTCGATGTTATGATGGAAGTGAGCTATGAACTTTTCAGCCAATTCTCCCCAAGACTAAATTCCATGAGGTAGATGTGAGAACCATTCCATTGCTGGTCCAGCCAAGCTTTGTGGGAACAGTCACATTAGATATGTCTCATCATGAGCAACTTCGACGCAACTAGCAAAAAACTCTTGGATATGCTTAATAGGGTTGGTACTGCCCCTATATTTGTCAAATTTCGGTACCGAGAAGTGATTTGGGAATGGAGACATGTGAAGAGAATGGTCAAAGGGGTATGGGTATAAATCCTCTGTGGTATAGGATTTAGTTTGCCCCTGATTTTGCATATCCATCATTTGGGTTTGAAGGGTTTTCATTTGTTGCATTAACATGTCTATTTGATATTGAGGTTGGTGTGTGTGGACATTCCTTTGTGTTGTGGTGGGTATGAGGCTGCGCCTCTATGTCCCTTGAGTAGGAACATAGGATTTCATCCTAGGGAATTGATATTGATTCCCGACCGAGTGATTTGTAACTAGAGGGATGTGAGTAGCTCATGGAGGGTTTTGATGTGTTTGTTATTGTGATTGAAACTGGGGTTGATAATGCTGGGGTAGATATTGTTGCTACTGAGGTTGGGTTTGAAACTAAGGTTGCTATCACTGAGGTTGGATTTGAAGCAAATGAATCTGGGGTTGCTGTTGCAGGGGTTGGAATTAAGGCAACTGAAGCTGGGGTTGTTGTTGTGGGGGTTAGATTTGAGGCAACTTAAGCTGGGGTTGCCGTTGTAGAGGTTGGTTTTGAGGAAACTGAAGCTGAGGTTGTTGTTGCAGAGTTTGGATTGGTGTCAGAATGGGCAAAGATGTAGCCTTGGGCGGGCCTTGATTGTAAGTCATTCCTGCAGAGATGGATCCCGGCGGGCATGAGGTGTTGATCTCAAGACTACTGTGAATTGACTGTAGCAGCGGCATAGTTTTAGAACAGTTGGTGTTTGGTGGGATGGAAGGCATAGCATGAGAGCTTGATTGTCTTGGCAATGAGACCAAAGGTGGAGGCATACTAGTGACCATAGGTGCACTTTGTTGTGAGCATGTCATGCTTTGAGTAGAAGATGTGGTGGCCTAGGTCAGGTCATTGGTTTGATTGGATACAGTCTGTTTCGATGTGGGTAAAACCAATGGTGGAAATATTTGAGACACAATGGGTAGTATGTGAGGAGTTTGAGTAGTGTTTTGACCTGCGAGAGGGTTTTCGGGCCATATAGTTGATACACTGAATTCAGCAGGGAGTTTGACTCCCTTCTTTATTAACATGGCCAAGTAACGTTCAGGGTTCCTCTCTACAACAGTGTCAACTGCTTTGGTGGAGTAAGCATCTTTCTCCACATCTTCAAGTTCTTCTTCTGTGATATCTTGGAAAATGGCTGCCCCACGGGGTTGTTCAATGAATAGAGTAGAACTGGTGTTCATGAAGGGATCATTCTCTTGCTCTATTTCCCAAGTGGGGAAATGGTTGATATATGACTCATCAGGTTGAGTTATAGCCTTAGACCTTGTGTAAGGTCCTCCATGAGGTGTTTGAGACATAGTACAGTCCAGGTTTTGTAACTAAAACAAGTGATATAAAGAAAACAAGGAAGAAGATCCTTTCTAAGGAAGTCCGAGTTATGTTTTGGACAAAGGTAATTCTAAGGACAGATTTCGCTATAACTTGATCTCAAAGTGGTGATAAAAAAGATAAGATTTGCTGACCTTTGCCTTGGACAAAATCACTTTGATAAAGATGATGATGTTTGATATGATGAGATCAAGGTATTTCAAGTCTGAGCTTTTGAACTAACAATGTTTTTGACAATAATCGTGCTTTTACAGAGAGGGTAATCTTTAATGTTTAGAGATTCACACAATGTTCTTCACATTTTCCTAGGATAGACACTAGCTTTAGACACCAAATGAAAAATTCTTTTAAGGTTTTAGGTCAAAATAGGAATATAGTATATCTGGTCAATTGCGGTACAATTTCACCGGTTACGGTAAAATAACTAGTCGATTGTAGTAGTTTATCACCGATTGCAGTAATTAACATGATGACTGCAGCAATAAAAAATTCTAATGCGGAAAACTTCCTTCAATTGCGGCACAATGTGGGCAATTGCGGTAAATGAGGAACAGTCTAAAAAAGACTAGAGGAAAAGTATCACTGCTTGATATTTTTGAATTTTTTGGAACAATGCTTCTGATTTGCAAGACAGTTGACATTGACAACCCTAGACTTTAACACGTTTGACTCATTTTGATAGTTTGGAATTTTTTTTTGCATTTTTAGAAACTGATCAAAGGAACAAGCACAATAGACACTGTGTTTTGAAGAATGAAGACTGAAATTGTGTATGTTCTACCACTTTTTCAAGTTGCAAGGTTATCACGAGGTCTCAACAATGAACAATCAGATTAATCTAGGTCAATGGCTTCAGAATACAATGTTATAGGCCCAATGCTTGAATGTTTGTTAGCTCACACAGCAATTGTCACGCTACTAGGACACGAAGGTCCATGACGTAGGTGCCCATGTTTTTGCCGTTTCCAGGTATTGTTGTCATGAAGTGAAGATCTCTTTCACTACACAAATACCGTGGGACACATGTTGGGAAGCTTGGGGGAAAATTCTGCAACCCCTTGCACTATAATAAGGTATATGTTTAGAGGTAAAATGGGTTGGCCTCTAATTAATCAAGGTTGTAGTAAGGGTCTGTGGCGTCTCTCCAATCAGTTTGTACGTGCATGACTCACTTAAGAGCCTAGTTGACCATGCTGGCTCCTTAGGGATATTCACCTAATCTAGACTATTATCAACACACCTCGCCTGAGATTGGCTAGATAAGATATAACTTTGGTTTGCGCCTTGTTTATATACCGATCGAAAGGATTACCAGTTTAAGGTCATCCTCCAAGGAAGAAGTGCATTCCCCGGACAGGCCTTTCTAAAAAAGTAAAGGTTTGTAATCTAACAGTTTGTGCAAATGCACCCAAAACTCAAGACACATGGTAGATCGATTAAGCTCCGAAGTTTAAAGTGTGAACTAAGCTACACCACCATACAAGCACCAATGTTCAATTTTAAGCCCAAAAGTAGGTGTTGATTGCTTGTTTAATTTTAATGCACCAAATTGAGAGATTTTTTGCCTTTGTTC